>JAJHUR010073479.1:0-20204 GCA_027495735.1 Lutjanus campechanus
GAAAATATTACAAATACACACTTAAACGGATTGACTTTCTATACCAGGACTGCTGCTGCTTCTGCAAACCGGCTATCTACTGGATTTAATACCCTGACTATGGATAAGTACGTCATACAGCACCACTTCAAAAACTATCCCTGCAATGTAGCTGTTCTGATTTTACTAAAAAAAAAAAAAAACACCTGAAAGGCAGAAAGTTCTCATTGTAAGGCTCTGAGGACTGGCTTTAGAGGTGAGGCTGAAATACTGGAGGGGACAGAGAGTCTGGTGATTAAATGCAGAGTAAAAGGAGGCAGGGAACGGGCCCTAAACTGGGGAATCCCTGTCTAGAATGATGATGTATTTCCTCCCAGTGCGGTGAGTGATAAGCTAATCAGCCGCGCTGACAGTGAAGTGTTACAGCCCCTCAGTGCTGGGTCAAGACTTCTCCCATCATACACCACCAGCACACACTAAACAGACAGCGCATGGAGGTGGTGGTGGGGGTGACAAAAAGTGGCTCTGGTCAGAAAAGAAGATCTCTGTCAGTTCAGGTAGCCTTTGTCCCTCGGTGATGATGATCCCCTCCCACCCACCACCCCCACCCCACCCTGCCTGCTCCCAAAAGAGGCGGAGGCTGTGACAGTGGGGGCGAGGGGCGTGAGGAGAGGAGGTGGGGGGGGGCTTGCCACTCTCGACCCACGACTCCAAGACACGCGGGGGAGCGGGGGTGGGTGAAGGGGGTGGGAAAAGACAACCCAAACAAACATCTTGAAGACATTTTGCCAAGCACACCAAAATTAATCACTGTCCCATGGTGGCACTGACATTTGTGGGAAGTGACACACAACATGACAGACTAGAGGGAGAGGATGAAAGGAGGGTGAAGGGAGGGGTGGGGTGGGGGGGGCTGGGTAAACAAGAGCCACTGTCACTCGCCGCGATCATGTGTGCATGTGTGTGTGATGTGTGTGTGTGTTTATATGTGAGTGCCCGCTTTGTTTCCTGCCCTCTAAGACTCGATGTGGGCACACGGCCAAGTGGTGTAGTGATGGCTGACCAGGCCTGGCGGTGGCGGCCGCACGCAGCGGTTGGGGAGACCGGCCAAATGAGTGGACAGGACCTCCGCTACAGATCAGCACACTGACTGACCCTACAGGACACATACAGCATGGGGCTCCGACGTAGGGCTCACATGGTTCACATGGTCTGCTGGTCACAGAATGAGCCGCGATCACTGACATACTTGTGTGCTGTAAAAGGGACAGTTCACCCCAAATTCCAGAATAATCAAAAATATACATTTTTCCTCTGGCCTTCTGTGCTATTTATCCACCCAAATTATGTTGTTGTGACAGATATATTCGTAGGAACTCAGATGGCACTCAGTTTGTGGTGCTTATAGTGCAAAAAAAAAAGCTCAACAGAAATTTCTCTTTCCAGACATCATGAGCTGGTTAATCAAGATAATCCACACACCTTTCAGGAAGGAACTATTTTCTTTATACTGAACTACACCCGCCAACAGTTTAAACACCAAAATTAGCATGTATTGTTTTGTTTTGTTTTTCAAAACGCAGCTCATGCCACTAAAAACCTGCTACAAGTATGTGACTGGCTACTTTCCCATTGAAAGGAGATTTTAAACGTCTCTGTGTGTTCAGCTACTTTTGTTGCTTCTAACTGAGTCTCTGTGGTTTAAAGTTTAGTTTCTCTCTTGCGTCACAAATTCAGGTATCTGCTTTGCTTCACTGTTTCATGCTGAGCTAGATTTTAGTTTTTACTGCTTCATAATAAAAGCTAAAAGATATCAAAATGCTGATACAAACCTTTGACTGCAGAGTCATTTGATCTGGAAAACAAATGCTGATTGTACCCTTTCCAAATAAAGACAAAAGCCAGATGTTAGTGGGTATTTGCTCAGTGTAAAAGGGGCTTAATGTTTACATTCCACACTGTCACGAGCACCAGCCTCTCCTCCATGAGTAGATGCACGCTTCCTTCTGTGCTGTGTTGCAGTTGGTGGGTGTAATTCAGTAGAAAGGAAATAATTCCTACATGAGAATGTTCACAACGAGGTCTGTGTATTTATCTTGGGCATCCGGGTCATGATCTCTGGAAAGAGACATGCCATCTAGTTCCATTATATTTGACAGGAGGCAGACATCTCTACAGTCCCACCGAAACAATCAAATAGCACTACAGGGCAGAGGAAAAATATGTATTTTTGATATTAAGGTCAACTGTCCCTTTAAGGCAGACACCCCAAATCTAAGATGGACATTAAAGTAAATATACTCAATAAAAGAGTCAAAGAATATTTTAATCTGTGCAGTACTTGGAGTTCAGAGCATCTGAGACAGTTATTGTGTCTTGTGTTTCAATATTTCATTTTACCTCCCTATATTGTGTTAGCATGTTCTGCTTATTTCTTTTCTTCACTT
This sequence comes from Lutjanus campechanus, assembly GCA_027495735.1. Lineage (NCBI taxonomy): Eukaryota > Metazoa > Chordata > Actinopteri > Lutjaniformes > Lutjanidae > Lutjanus > Lutjanus campechanus. Next base: position 2,427 of record JAJHUR010073479.1, read on the forward strand.
TCATTTTATATTTCATGTATTGATGGTCTAGCTGCTAGCCTCAATTTGCTGCAAAGGTAGGCTGATTTGTTATTCAGACCCCAAGCAAATAATGCAAATGTGGCACTGAAAGCCACTTATGAAATACCCAAAGGCAACTAATCACTCCTCCTCTCGTTCCAGCCTTTCTGCAGCCTCCTAATTAGAAGATGGAGATTGCATGAAACCAGGTCACACAGCAGGTCTTGTACACACCGATAACCAGGCAAATATGCAGACAAAACTTCATCCCGACACCAAGCCAAGCATGCATTATTTTAAAGGCTAGAGGTGAAAAAATAATGCTATTCAGGTTATTAATCCCATATATTTCACTGTATGCTCCCATAGAAAGGATTTAGGCTGGAAGCATTTTGTGTATGTGCTCTGTATTTGTGTATGTGTGTATCTGTGCACATGCATACGCTCATGTCTGCATGCGTGCATGTGAAGGCTACATGCTCGCATAAACAAAGAAACGGCATTGGTAGCATACAGCCAACCATGATCCACTGCCAGAGAGATTATTCTTTGCAGTGGCATTTCTGCAAGAGAGTTGACAGTCCATCATTTAGATTTTGCAGTGTATCCACGAAAAGGCTGCATTGCCTGAAGCAGAAGGAGCTGCTCTTTCCTTCAGTGTCTTTTATAGAAGAGAATTCAGCTCCAAATTGTGAAGCCAGAATCCTTTGCTAGCTGTGCTATAGCGTGTGAGGACTCTGCTACAAGGCAACTGAGGTTACGACACTGGAATAAGACTGAGCCTGACGTGCTGATTCTCAGAGCGTCTCTTGGTGAGGACTGATAAAGCTCACAAAAACACATCCACCTCCAGTGTCTTTGGGTTGCACGCATGCACCTGAACAGGAGCACTGCCTCTGCAAGCATCCTGAGCCTGATGTTGCAGGTTACTGCTGGGTCTGCAGAGTGCAGTGCGAGGAGTGGACGGGCAGATCAGGTCCAGGCCAAACAACAGCTTGTGACAGAAGCAGGCCAAAGAGGATGTTGAGACACGCAGAGACTTAACAGGCAGCCGGCCTGCCATCCACTCTTTTTCAGCTCTCCTTATACTCAACACATCACTTCGGATCCATCGCAAGTGTCTCTCAAAGAACATCTCTGCAGCACAACAATATTTAATTTAATAGCCTGTGTGTAGGAATTAGTGGCATGTAGCGATGACCCTGCAGACAGCAAACCCCTGGTCTCACTTTTCCCTTTTAAATATATAGAACCTATGGTGGACACAAAACTTTCTCTATCTGGAGCCAGTGTTTGGTTTCTCCAATCTGGGCTATTGTAGGAACTATGTCTGAGATAATACACATACATCCCATAAATTTGATGCTTGAGTACTGATTTGATATGTATTGTGCTTCTCGTAATATTGTGATTCGATATTAAGATTTATTGGTATTTTTATTTGCTTAGACCATGGGGAAAAGTTGAATGATATACTTCTACAGACTGTATGTCATGAGTCACATTTCGGTCTGTCTGAGTTTTATTTCACCAGCATTATTGCTATATTGTTTATAAAAGTAGTAAAGTTGTGAAGTGTTCATACTCATCAAGCTAGTGCCATGACAGAATAATAAAATAATTTATAAATGATTGAAATTGAACTTTGAAACTCTAAATTTTGAGTTTGAGTTTTGACCCTTTGAGGCTGCTGTAGCTGCTCAGTGTGGCGTGTTGAAGACGGAGTAACAGATTGAGTTAGCAATGTGAATTCAACAGCCATTAGTTTGTTTCTGCAGATCAGAGGAAATATGTGCCTGGAAGTCTGAGCACACGTCGCTCTATGTTAAACGTGAAGTAAAATGGATCTGTTGCGATAATACTACCATGATCGCAATGCTGATTTATGTTAGCACATCAAAGGGAATTCCCATTGTATGTTAGCGACAAGCTAACAGATTAAGTGCTGGTTATTTATACATATAAAAAATCTTTAAAAAAAGAATCTTGAATAATGCCCTCTGTAGATATAAACAGCTGATTTTCAGGTGATTAAACATATGAAAACATTCTTAAATACATACTATATTTCATTTCTGCCTGCCATCCACTGTTTTTCAGCTCTCCTTATACTCAACACATCACTTCGAATCCATCGCAAGTGTCTCTCAAAGAACATGGCAAGGATAGAGCTTCACATTACCATAAGAAAGGAGAGAAATAACTGTGGGATTCTCAAAGTAAATGAGTGAATGATCACTGGGAGAATATCATCTCCCTCATTTCATTTGACCAGTTAAATCGCTCTATTGTACACCTACAGATGATACTCCACCTTTTTTTGTTGCATGATACCCTGCGAACAAGGTAGCAAAAAAGGTTATTCGGCGCTAATTATTCCCAGCATGTACTTTACACACCATTTAATGAGTTAGACTGGAGGCATGGCCATTGGCTGTGACTTGCTCGCCCAGTTATCCAAGATGAACCGTGCAATCTCCCTCACGTCACCCCTGTCATGTGTACCGAGTCCCCCTCCGCATCCAATTCCCTGCTAGGGCTTCACTGGAGCAGAGACAAGGCGCCACTGAAGCAACACAACGGCTCCCGTAGCGTCTCCGCACACCGGTGAGGGAGGGGTTGGAGGGGTGGGGGGTAGAGCTGGGAGCTCACTCTCATAATTACAATAATTAACAGTTGCAGATTTAATTGGAAGGGAAGGCATTAACAGGAGGAACATTGTGGCGGCGCGTGCAGAGGGAACCTTTGCTGCAAGAAGCTTTTGTCTTCTCTGTACCTAATGGTGCCTTGGCTGCGGTTGGCGAGTGCTGACACAACACAACACAACACAAACCAAGCTGAGGGTTCAGACGGTGGGGCTTGTCAGGACTCAGACTGGAGGCAGATAATTAGGTGCCAGGTTAATGAGAGCACAGGCTCTTGATGGCATTTGGTTACTGTATGTGGGCAATTAATGACTTTGTTTTTGTGTTTTTATTGCCCACTTGAGTGGAAAACATAATACATTATTCACCTCAGGCCTGTGTGTGTGGCGTTTGATGGAGTAGCAGTGACTCTGGCTAAAGATTCTGTTTCATTCAGTGTGGTGAATGATTAAAGGGACAGTCAACCCCAAAATCAAAAGTGCTCTTCATATAGATTGTTTTGGTGTGAGTAGAAGAGTTCTGGAGGTATCAGCCATAGAGATGTCTGCCTTTTCTCCAGTATATTCAAACTAGATGACATTCAGGCAAAAAAATACATGTGAAAAACTCAACAGCATTGCCTCTTTCCAGAAATCATGATCCGGTAACTAAAGGTAATGCACAGACCTTTCTGTGTGCAAGTTTCATGTGGGAACTATTTTCTGTCAACCAAACTACACCCACCAACTGAACCACCGCACTGAAGAAAGCGTGCATCTACACATGGACGAGGAGCTTGTGCTCGGGACAGCGCAGGATGTAAACATTAATTGCTTCCTCCTCGGCTGAGATGTAACGTTTGCACCACTGAGCTAGCTAGTGTAATTAAACCATTGGCGGGTGTAGTTTGGTAAAGAGTTCCTACACTGTAAAAAAAATCATATCTCTATGGCTGATATCTCCTAAAGTCAGCAGCACACACTGAAATAATGAAGATGGATAAATAGCACTGCAGAGAAGAGGAAAAAGATGCATTTTTGACTTTGGGGTGGACTGTCCCTTTAATTCAAAACAATGCAGTATGCTATATGGAGTTAGCAAAAAAAAAAGAAAGAAATCTCAGTTCACTCATGGCTACCGCGCCGTATGACCTTTTCAGAGTGTACTGCCTCATGGTCGATGTCAAGCCAGCGTTGAAGTTGCAGGTCAGGCGCAGGACAGCATAGCCACAAAACACACCAGAACAAAGAAACCAAACCCTGTGGCCATAAGTGTTCAGTTAATTCAGCGTATCAGGTTTCATAATGTATTTGCGAAATTCCATACCCCCCCAGAAAAGCCCCGCTTTCATTCCAGAGGATTTATTGGCAATGAATCCACTGAGAGGTCTTTAGACATCCTCTTCTTTAGCCCAACCACTCGACGCCTCCTATTTTGGAGTTAGTTGTTCTCTTGCCTGTGGTGGCCAATTAGAGTGCTATAAGATAAATGGGCACCCACAACTTTGATGTCCATCTTTTTAATAAGCTTTGGTTAAGATGACATCTGTGTGAAAGAGTTCAATATCTTCACAGTGGGAGAGAAAAGAGGTTTATTCTAAAATGAAATATCATCTAAATACTGCTGGAGGTTTAGGCTGGGTGGGGGGGATCATAGTGTCGGCTGTGACTCGGGTGTTGCATTCATTATCTTCCGCTGCAGTTGTGCAGATTAGTCAGCGAAAGATGATTTTTAGAGCCTCGTGAAATCTATGCTTTTATACGACTGAATCAGCTTCAGCATAAACAGAAAAAAAAATCTGTTTTTTTAATGCAGTATTCAAATATACAGAATTTATCAAGCCTGAAAACCAGAATGCCAGAAACCGAGAAAGCGAATTAATTTGCCTAAATTAAGGCTGAACAAGTTTGCAAAAGTATCTAATTGCGATTGTTTTGACTGATATTGCAATGTGATTTGCAATATTAGAGGGAATGATCATTTTTACATCATTACTCTCATTTTCAGTGAAAAACATTAAAATGATTGTGGTGTAATTTCTGCAGGGATCTGTACCAAACAAAGATGTTTTCTTAAGTCTGTAGAAAATGATGTGTAGGTCAGGACGTCTGTGCAGTGCAACAGTATTTTAAGTTTAAAGGGCCAGTGTGCAGGATTTAATGGCATAGCGGTGAATCAGTTATCAAAATAGTTAATTTGATAGTTGACAACTGGACTAAGCGTTGCTGCTCTACAAACTTGCACAAACCAAAAATGATTCAGTGTTGGAAATATGAAGCAGTAATAGAAGGAAAGTACAGTGTAACAATATCTAAAATGGTGGGGTAATAAAATGGTGCACGAGTGTGTATGAATGTAAGGGAGGTGGAAAGAGAGCATATATCTAACCTAGCCTGCGGACGTGCTGCTTTATACGTGTGTGTAACTCAGTCAGGAATAATGTAAATGTCTGGAGAGTCTTAAGACTGAGCAGGCCCGTATAAAAGCACTCTGTTTCAGGCTAGTAAAACAAGTCAATAAATACAGCGGAGAAGCCGGTGCTGTCTGCTGCACTCTCCTGAATGAAAACAGAGGTGAACTGCTTATTTTCAGTCTGGCACCAGAGGTTGACAGCGGCATAATGGGCGCTCATACATTCTGACTATCACTCGTCACAAGCTATATCTGTCAATATTACACTCAAGTGCGTTTTAGATGTAAAACAAGCGCTCCCTGGGAGGACTATTTATGACCTGATGTGGTCAGCTGCTAAATGCTTCCTACACTGACCACGTTATGATGTTTTTCTCTTTCTTTTTCACTCGATTCATCAGTTTGTCTTTTTGTTGATTCTCACCGGCAGAACAAACACAGAGCCTCGGTGGGTCGGCACTTACTCCACGAGAAGGCAGATCCTTCCTGCTTCTCCTCCAAACGGGAAGCCGATGACACAGACTCGCACACAAAATGGAAACACCATTAGGTAGGCAAACACTTCACTGCGATAACTGCTACCTGATTACAGCGGGAGAGCGCGGCCATGGTTCTGCTTTTTTTCATACTGTGTCAACACTTTGGGAAAGCAAATATTTCAGTGACTACCCTCCTTGCGCTTTAATCCATATGGTGCATTCTGTTTGTCACCACAGATGTTACACTCCCAGGATGGGTTTTTCAGAATAGGAACTCCTCTACGAGCTGTGGGCTCACCTGCTCTGTGCAACACAATGAATACACAGAGGTCACACACCATATCAGAGCGGGGCCAGCGTCAATCCTTTATTAAATTACCTAGCTATCTTCTTTTCTGTCACCACGCTGATATGAGGGTTATCTTTTTCATTTACGTGGCGGATTTTCGAGGGATTATGCATTAAAGATTAAGGGTGTGTATACCTAACACCTCAGCACAACAAAATGCAATAGCTCCGACAGCGCACGGCTGATGTGTGCAAGGCAAAAGGAGGTGCTATAAAACAAATCTTCAGCAGGCAGAATCGGACAGGGTTTATTCTCCGCAGACAATACAAGCTGTGACTATACAGAATGTTTCAACCCTAAAATACTGTGGTAAGCAATACAAATCCCTTGGACAAAATGAAATGTATTAAACATGTGGATTTCATAAATCTCCCTTTCCTCGGTCTGGGTCAGAGGTATATTCACTGTAGAGCTCAGCAGGCACTTTTCCCTCAGCATTGTTACTCTGAGTCGCGAGTGCTCCGAGTGGTTTCAAAATGAATGTCAGCAAAAGCTGCACGTGTATGGCAAACAGCAGATCCTCACAGTAAAACAGTTCAAATCACTTACCACTGCTACTTTACAAGAGTATTACAGCAGTGTGGGGATTTAAAGGTCTGCCGTAGGAATATTACAGCTGAAATAGTGGACTACACTGGGCAGGGGTAGACAGGCTTTTACAGTTTAAAATGCACTGTTTTTAACACGCACATATCAACACTTCACTTGTACATAAACTTTTATTTTGTAGGGCAATATTTTATTCATGTACACCTATTTTTAAAAAAAGAGATAGTTGTATGTGGTTCATATCAATCCCAGTTTGCACCGACATGAAACCTAAGCAGTGCTGTGGACATCATAAAACATCAGTATCACTTTACATGCATGCTATATTTAGAATATTTGCACCAATGCTGTTATATAAACCATATATCACTTTCACCTCGCAGAACACAGGAGCTGCTGGTTGCCTCAATCTGTTAGTTATTGTGTGACTTTGGTGTTTTAAGAGGATAGTTTGTATTTACACAATAACACACAATCACTAACCGGTCGAGGCAGCAGTAGAGCAGCAACTCCTGTGTTCTTCGAGGTAAAATGACTGATTTTGCCAGTACAGGTTGGTTTGGAGAGAGAGCGATATTTGTTGGTTTCTTGTCCAAAAAAAGTTTTAAATGCGGCGTACATTTAAACTGTTGGATATGATTAAAATGTCTTTTTTTGCTGATCTTGTCCACTATCCCTTTGACATGCTCACATACATTACAGGCATGACCATTTTGTATTCTTTACCATTCTTGATGAGTCCATCTCCTGGTATATGTGCACATACTTGGCCAGTAAAACCTAATTCTGACACTGTAGATGTACAAAGACTTCACACATGAACAGTCCTGTACGGTTCTCCAGGATCATTCTCCACAGTGCAGATAGTGTCAAACAAGGGGGGAGAAAAAGCCATTCGGATCCGAGCACACAACACTGTTAAACACCCAACTGGGATCCCTTTAACCTTGAGTAGCATACCAAAGGTAGAGGCAGCCTGGGGCTATGGGGGGACTGGCTACCACAACTCCCAGTGCCATGCTGCTCCACAGTGGGGGCCCAACATGGCCAGATTGCCAGAGAGGCCGGCAGAGGTGGTGCTATACAGAGTGAGCAGGAGCTTATCATTCATCTGCTGCAGCATTCATTTAAGTTGCTTCCATTATCTATTTGTTTAGTTTTCCAAATGATTCTTCTCTGGTCAGACAGACAGTGCATCCCATGTTCACCTTGTGGCTGTTGGAGCATCTGTCGGTGGCCAGTTCATGAGACATTCCCGCTAATTATTTAGCCGTCGTGATGGATAATCTGTGATCATTAAAGATCAGAAGAGCTAAGAAAAGATTGGGAGTAATTATCATTGCTCTGTGGTTCCCACTAATAAGTGAAGGGCTTTGGCAAAGCAGCACAATGAAACACCCTGTCTTTTAAATACAACAGGCTGTAGTATTTTTATCTGCTTCAAAATAAAAGCTAGTAAACAAAGTATGAATGATGCATGAATGTTATACATAGTTCTGCTTTGTGTGGGGGGCCCTTGGAGAAAAGATGAATAAAGATGGAAGATAAATTAGTGTGTGAAAGGATATTCTTTCCCTCAAGCTCACGTTACGGCTGAAGCAAAACAAATAATGAAGCCTACAACCTATGAGTCACTTCAATCCCATTGTATAATTCAATCATTTTTGTGACAGCTGACGATTACTTCATCACCGCGTAAAGACAGATTAAAAAGTTGTCAAATTAAATATTAAAGAGGAACTGCAGGCGGTGGTGAATTTTTAAAGGAATAACACAGATTGGAGATGAAATGAGGCACCTATATGCATATTTTATGCCATAGGGAACGAATGCATATATTTTCCTCCAGGCCACCTACTTTGTAATAAAGAATAGTGAGTGTATAGATGTGGTAATGCAGCACAGCGGAAATGATATGAAAGAGAAATTGGTTTTACATAATGATGTCAAAAGGAATATGGCTCTGCATGGTCATGCGGAATAAAGATAAGATTCTCTTTCTCCGTGAGTGAATATTTCGCTAATGGTTTCTTCATTTCCTTAAAGAATAAAGAAGTCAGCTTTGAATGAACCTTGAATGAGGTTTCTATTGAACGAAGTTAACATTTATCTTTCAATAGCGGGAGAGATCTGTTGAAAATACCCATGTGTGGAGCAGAATACTGAATGTGGGAGCTCTGTCATCTGTTGAAATAAAGAGAAAGTGACAAGTGACAGTAATGCTATCACATTTTCAGCTGAAGGAAGGTTTGAAGAGGAGAACAAAGCGGCAGAATGCGACGCGAAGAGGGTTAAATCTCTATAAAGAACAGAGAGGAGGGTGCGTTTCACAAAGTCAGCATCGATTGGAGTAAACAATGACTGATCAATACACACATAAAAGGATCCCTCTAACAAAGACCTACATGTAGATTTCATATATCATAGCTCACAAACAGATAGCCTGTTGAATTAGCAGCAGAGCCTCTTTTTATTAACTGTTTGTTGCTTCTTTTCTTTCTATTCAGCGCAGTACACTCCTGTGTCCATACACACTTACTCATGCAATAAGCATCATTGTCACAGAGGCTTCCTTTCCAAATGGTTCAGCCTCCACCATCTGCAGGCGTTCCCAGACACACCGCTTTGAGTCTGCCATAATGATGCATGACTAAGTACAGTTAAAGTGTTGCAGTCTGTTGGCAAAAAGCAGTCAAGCACTTTGCTATAGTGTCACTACGGATAAACCATACAGCTGAAGGTTGACGATGGATAAAAGGCAGTGACAGGCCTAGTGATGTGACTCCGTGTGTGTGTGTGAGTGTCTGTGTGTGTGGATTCACATGTGTATGAGAGGTTAGAAACCATGGCACAGCAGATTTGTAAGTGTACTTAACTAGGATGTGAAATAGGGTTGGACACAGTGACATAAAATGCTGTGCTGGAGTCTGTTGAAACTGGGACACGGTTTTAAAAGTTATTCTCTCTGCCAACAAGCAGCATCTCCCTCTGCTGCTACCGTGGTTCTGAGGGAACCACGACCACATGGGTTTGCTAATATTGTTTGTCACACACATTTGTGGAAATTGTTGTTAGCTGGCACGATAGGAAATCTTCAAAAGCTGCATTTGAAGTCTGTCTTCTGAGTAATACCTCATTTTTGGATTCTTGATTTATAGAAGATCATCACACTGAGCTTGTGTGTCACAATGCAGGGGTTAAAATATATTGCAATATACTGCAATACTGTGTACAAGGTGACATATTGGATTTTTTAAAATTAAATTTGAATAAAATTAGGAAAATAATCAAAGCATAAAGAAAATGCCATCATATGAACAAAATCTGACTTGAATAGTCTACTTTATTATACAATCTCAACTATGAAGTTATATGAAGATATCGACACTGATATCTAACAGCTGGAGGTTTAAATACAACACAAAATGAAGCACAGCCACACACGGATGTATCACAGTATCACAAAACATAATATCGTGATACTCAAGTGTATCAATGTTTTCTTACAACATTACACAAAATCTATAGATACTTTTGTAATTTAATAAAATGTGCCAAAAATGTTATAAAGGGAGGAGATTGAATCTCTTCATGTGGTAGGAAGGTCAGACGCACACGACTGGATCATACTGATCAACCCGGGAAGTCGACTATCATCCAGTGGCTGCATGTCTCATAAACCGTACATAAATGTCAATGTATGGGAGAAAGAGAAGAACAGACATATGTGGATACATTTCACATTTGATGTCAGAGCCTTTGTAAACCATGTGGAGCGACAATCGCCAGTAAGTCAAGTCAAGTCAATTTTATTTGTACAGCGTCAAAACATAACAGAAGATATCTCTGGGTATGTTTACTATCGAGCCGTACTCTTTACGATATTATTCACGGAGACCCAATAGTTCCCACCAAGAACAAGCACTATGGTGACAGTGGCGACATGCTAAAGATAATAAGTATAAAGTTTCATTGCGATTTCAGTAATATTTTGATTAATTGTGCAGCCCTCAAATCTTTAAGTGCAATCCTAAACACTTTTCTTGCTGAACTGGTTTTTATATTCTATATTATATCTCAAATGGGGGTACTAGTACCCCTAGAGGTGCTTCGGAGTACTGCAGGGGGTAAGTGAGAATTAAGTTAATTAAAAATAATATTAGTCATGAATAATTCCTAAATTAATTATACTATAATAAGTTCAATAAAACAGTAAGGTAGATTAAAATAATGCAATTTTCAATGCAATTATTACTGCTGAAAATGGCTGACTGTCATAAAACCCCACTTTGACTGTGAACAGGAAGCGAATGGATTCGCAGTTTAAACTCAGCAGTAATAATCAAAAACAGAACCGACAAAATACCGCGAGTATCAAGAGGAATATGTTTTAACAGAATCTATGTCAACACGCTACGTTTTACTTCTTTAGACTTTTTTTTCCAACTAAAAATGTTTTGCACTGGTCAGGGGGTCATTTCAAAATGTTTCAAAGGGGGCCGGTTATTGAAAAAAGTCCACTTTTCTCAGTAATACCTTATTTTTGAGTTGTTGTTTCATATAAGATCTTTACACTGAGTGTGTGTTTTCTCAGTCCAGCCCTTGCAGACCAGTGTTTATTTGGCTTATTTGGCTTATTTGGCCTTCTACACTCAACTCTTTTGCTTGAACTTAAGCAATAAGGCACTCAAGCCTCCCTCTCAGCTCTCTCCTCATTTCACTGTCTCCTCCGCTTCTCTTCAGGGTAGATATTCAGCGTACAGTGAATACAGAGGAGACAAAGAACTCTCCATTATACTGTACTCTGTTTGCCAAAGTCTTTAGTGTCAAAACGCTCCGCAGACTTTGTTGCCGCTTTGTCGAGTTCACCACTGCAGCCGCTTTCATGTAAATGATCTTGAATGTTATTTTCTAAAGAATGCATTTTAAAGAGAAATTCTCATTTCTGCCTCTGCGTCTTGTCACAAACCCTTTTCTCTCCTATCTCCTCCCCTCGCGCTCCCGCTCCCCTCCTGCTGCAGCCGTAGACTGCATAATTGATGCAAATACTGTCACATGTGTCAGGAGTGGAGGCTCTTCTAGTTTACTTCTGTGCAACACTTTATCGGAGAACATTAAGTGGAGAAAGCAGCCTCATGCCAGGGGTGGAAAATCAGCTTGTCAGTGGTCTCATTCACGCAGCCATTGCTTCGGGATTGTTTCATCAAGGTGATTGAGAACAAAAAGTGCGGCGGCAAATTCCAGCTTATGTTTGGGAGCCCTGCCACATACATTATTTATATTCGTTGCCCACCCCAGTCTCCCCAGTCATCTGAATACATCATTGCCTAATTCTCAAATATTTCTTCAGATTTCCTCCTATTTGCGCTATATCCTTTCCACATCAACCACGCCGAACCATTAGGCTTGTAGACTAGAGAGCCCTTTTTTTGTGTGTGACACAGACCTGAAATTATAGATAGCTGCTTTCAAGGAGTGCCAGGGCATGATGGGAAAGCTGTAATGGCTGTTGAGTGACTGGAGTGCAGTGAGAGACAGAAGCAGGATTTCATTTACAACAACGATACAGGAGGAATTATGTAAAATGGTTACATTCCATGCCATTTAATGAGCCATATTCACTAATGTCTAAGTCTATGGTCTAGCGGTAATAAAACGCACCGCCTGCCAGAGCTCGCCTGCTACACTGTTTCTGTCTATTTCCAGCTCTGTATGAAACAATGGTGCATAACAGAACAGGCAGACATTTGCAGTTCTTTACCCTGTGCGAAGCTGAATGCTCTGCCCTCAGACAGAGTGAGGCGCTTGTCTACTACCCCTCCTCCTCCTCCCTCCTCTCTCCTCCTCCCTCTTCCTCCTCCTCTCCGTCTCCCATGCTCTCCCTGTCCTCTTTTTTCTGGCCCTCGTCTGTGCTACAGATTAAGTGACTTGATCCTGCAAACATCTGAAGAATTCAGCTCCACAAAGGGGTCAGACAAAGGCCAGGGGATAGCCTTACAGGTCCTCCTCCATTAGCAGATCCACGGAGGTGTCATCAGGAGGGCTCTGCAGGCAACAAAGACACCTCAAAAAGAGCAGATTGCCAATTGATGTTTATCTCAGGACTCATTATTAAAACCCCTCACAGCCTGCTCAGTCTACTTGGACATATGATCTCTGAAATTAATGGGAAAAATTGATTAGCCTTGCACTGTGCACATGTCATGTGTGATGAGTTGTATTAGGAGAAAAAAAAAAAGAAAATCTTGGACTGGTAAATGGAATCCTACATCTTTGCTCTGTGTCAAATCTTCACAGTTTCTTCGCAAAACAATTTTTTTTTGCACAAACAAGTTCTCGCTTGTGAACTGCAATACTCACGCCAAGTAAGCTGCAAATGCTGACTGTCTCTTTGTTCACATGTCTCTTGATATAGACAAACAAAAATACCCCATATTTTCCAGCATTCACAAAGAATATCTGGGGCCCCTAGAAAAACATTTCAACTGTAATAAGCTTTCTCCATGAGAGTCTGAAACATTTCAGAGGGCCTCTTTGAAGCTCTCACCATGTTGACTGTTCATATATAGACAGTGCTTGGAAAGCCTGAGCGCCATATCGCTGTAACCTCTCAGTGCTTCTGCATTAATAATTAATTGCCAATGTGAGTAAACACCACTGTAGATACAAGAATGCCCCTAACAACACAAACTGCTGCTCCCACTTAAAGCTGTACGCTCAACAAATTTGGAAGAGTTTCCAGATACATGCTAATGTCGCAAATAAACTGTATTCTGTCACATTTATCAGGGAAAAATATTCCAGTAGTATCTTCTGTGGATATATTCTCAGGCTGCTCGGATCAGGATTTTTGGGACCGATAACCAGTGCCTGGAAGCAATGTTGGCCGATATCACTGATGTCTCCTATTTATCATGTAGCATCATTTCCTCATTAACATCTTTTCAACAACATTGTATATTAAGCACAAGTATAAAACATCAGAGGTACCTGTTTGCTATTTTTATGGGATCTTCATGGGAGCACTTTGTTTTCTTTCTGCGTGTTATAGGAATACTTCATGTTCTTTTGTGCTCTACTACATGTATACTATCACTGTTCCTGTTTGAAGGTATTTTTCCGTGTATTTTATGCGTCTTTGTTGCATGTCATTACACCTGCTACACAATTAAAAATTAGCCAAGGTGGCTAAAGTGGCAAATTTACAGAAATGTTTATTAATGTGCCGGTTACTTTAAACTGAATATATAAATAAATACAAACAGAATTGCCCATGTAGAAATGAATGAGATATTGTTATAATTTTAGCATGTACTTATTAAAAATGCAATAGTGAAAAAACATTAGTAGAAACCTCCCAGTTTTAAACAACCTTTGTGGCCATTCAAGTATAGATTTATGAGTTTAGCAGGTGCACTTGAATGCATCAAGTCCCTATGGGCGCCCACACGCGTTGCCATACAAAGCGATGCAAATTTCAGCATTAACGGGGTGCACCTGAATGCACCATGAAGTCCCTGTCCTTGTGTGTAACACACCCGTGAATGGCACCCAAATGTGGTGCAGACTCTCAGCAGAGTTTGTTTTTTTAAAGCGACCATTTGGTTGCAAATATTTATCTGCCAGTGTGGCAGATAGTATCTGAGATTTAGTCATCAAACAGGGTGTTCATTTCAGATCCTGCCACTTTGTCATCCGATCAGCTCTTCTGAGCTTTTACAGAGAGCACTATCAAACTGTTTAGATCGAATATCAGCCAATATCACAGCACTCTTAACAATACAGTGTAGAGAATTCAGTGGCATCCAGTGGTGAGCACGCATATTGCAAACATGTTGTCCCTTCCTTCCTTTGAAAATGTAAAAGAACCTACAGTGGTCACAAAACTTGCACAAAACACACAAAAGGCTGCACCCAGGGCCAGTGTTTTGGCTCTAGATGCTGTTTAAATAGCGCTGCAACATGGAAGAGGACCTGCGCCGTCTGTAGGAATGAAGGGCTCATTCTAAGGTAACATACTTATGCACATTATATTCCATTTCTACCTTATTCTGCCAATTGATCCCCATAAATCTTACACACTGTAACTTTAATTTATTCAGCTTTTGCACTTTAACAATGTTTGGCAAAATTTCCTTGGATTTTCTCAGTTGTGTAAAAACGGGACATGCGACTCGAGCAGGTGGCTCTATCTTTCACTCTGCAGACTCCCGTGTATACAGTCAGAGCTGCTCAGGAGGAGATTTGGAGGCGTTGCTCTTGTGCAGTTACCCTTTAGCTTACAGGCAACACGCTGTGAGTTTACGGCTAACACAACCTCATTTATATTACTTATGGTGAGGAATGTATGTGCGAGGCCTGTAGAACATGCTGACCTTGTCACTGTTAGCAGCATCTCCCCGTGCTAGTGAGGAGCCTCGCTGGTGCTCAGGTACTGTTACCCATAAGCACTCGCCGGCTTCCTGCTTGTGTTATTCATAAAGGAGGAACTAAGGGCTTCTGAGCATGACAGCAGAGCAGGATCATATTGAATGCCCATTGAGCTCTGATTAAAAGATTTTATTACATATAATAGCATAAGGTTTTGAACTTATCTGGTGCTTGAATGCAGGAGAAATGAGAGCCAATGCAATATACAATCTAATGCAAACACTAATCATATCAGTATGGTTGTGTATGCATCATCCAATGAGCCTTATTTAGCTTTTGGTGGTGGAATATGAGCAGCTATTCAGAATTCAGGAGCAAGGAGAGCGTCTTTTATCTTACTATAAATCCTCATTATTTCTAATAGCACTTGTGAAGGCTAAAGAGTAGAGCAGAGCATGTTCTCTTTATTCTGCAGTCACTGACAGACATGGCCAAGCACTATGGGTTAATGTAATATCACAGTTGGATGCCTCCTCAACTCACTTACATTCCCTGTTAGCTTAAAAGTCCTTATGTGAAAAAAAGAAGGAAGAGTATGCAATGCATGAGAGGAGGTGACAATTGTGGGAGTCCAGGCCCGCAAAAAGTCCAAATGATTTACTCCAAAAAAGAGATTAAGCCTGATACATTAAAAGAAAATTATATGTAAATATTTTCAAATGAGTAATACATTATTATAATGTTGTAAAATAACGTCTGAGGAAAACAAAAGACTAAAAAATTCACATCTGCGATATCCATAGTCCCATTTTGTCATGGGGAAACGTTAGTCTAAGAATAGAAAAATGGACTGTAAAAAGTCCATGGTTCATCTACTGAGACTGGCATATCAATTAGGATTGTGAATAAGAGTGTAATTGAAAGCAACAGGAGCAGAAAGAAGCGGAAATTCATCAAGGCAAGCATGGAAAAGCACAAATGAGTTCCGAGCGAGACACACAGAGAGAGCCTCGTCCCTATTCTTCTGCTCCCTCTTTTTTGCCCAGAACGGCTCCACCTAATCTCTCCGACCATTACCAAACAATGAAACCAAACAACTCTGCCCGCTGTAGTTTCCTTTAATAATTCCAAGCGGGCTAATTGTTTTATTAGAGGTACAAATAAATATTTCTTTTGGACCGACTCTCCTTCCAGCCACAGAGGATTCATAAACTTGGTGTTAACAGCACACTGGGTGCTAAAGTCTGCAGCCTCAGGGGCCCCAATAAGTGGTAAATCTAGTTGTGTAAAAGTGAGAAAAAAAGGAGCATTAACCAATTACTGTTAGCTCATCAGTCACAACCTGTTGAAGTGGTTTTAGCATGTAATTTTGAGCAAACTAAAGAAATTTAAGTGATTTGGGGGTCAGGGGTCACCTTGCTGGGACTTTTATAGGTGGTTTTATTGGGTGTGTTGGTGCTCTGTGCCTGTGATTGCTTTCCAGGCCTGGCTCACCACAGAAAGGCTCACCGGCCAGCAGCATCTGTGTCTTCCTGCACTCTTATCTCTGCTGGCAAGCGAAACACGCTGGTGCAGGCCTGCCTGCCACACAATCACTGTAGCACGGCTCCACTGTCACTAAATGGCACGTTCTCTCAGCCCCAGTCCTCCCTTTCCTAGGCACGGGCTTCTCCAGCTGCAGCCTAATTTCCTGTGACTTGCCTAATTACTGTAATTAAGGATTAATTGCCATTAATTATTCACACATAAGCTCATCGCAAATCATGGGGTAAATGTCTTATGAAAGCTGCCATACAAGCCATGTATAAACACACTAGGATGCTCCAGGCTGCTGAATCGATCACTCAGCCCTCCAGCAAATCTCCACGCCACACTTAGGAAAACAGCGATAACTCTCCCCAAAATCAACAGCCTATCCAGGTGATGGAAGAATCAATTCACATGCTTTATTCGTCGCAGCGACATTCAGGTCGCTTCCAGTAGCGCTTCCAGGATCTCAAAGACGTGAAGCAGACAGAGAAGAATGTCGCTGGAATGGGCTGAAAGTTTTGATAAAAAAGGGTTTGATGTCCCGAAATACACAACATAATGGAAGGGGTGAGGATGAGTAAAGGCGAATTCTACTTTAATCTACTCCTGTCATCTTGCAGAATGAGAATCCATTCAATCTGCCATCACAGTAAAAGGTTAGGAACATGAAACTTTTGTATTATCTGTCATTATTAAGGCAACTTATTCCCTGAAAACCGGGAGGAAATATATTCATGTGCTACAGAGTTGTAGATTTGAGTCACATGACTTGGATTCAGGTCACAAATTTGATTTGACTTTAGGCTCGACTGTACAAAATCAAAAAAGACTTGCAACTCGACTTGGACTTGAACTCCAAAGGATTGTGACTCGAGTCTCTTGACTTGAAAATACTCCCCCCCCAAGTCCAAAGATTAAAGAGTCTGTTCTTTAATCCGCCAAAAATCAATTCATCCCCCTTCATTTCCTGATGTTAACTATTATTTCTTAGCATCCAATCAAGTTGCAGAAGAAAACAAGAAGATAATTTTGTTCACAAACAAAAACTACATGATGGTCAACAAAACACGAATTGCAGTAAGTAAAACGTACACGCTGAACATTACAGATGGAGACGCAACAACTTCCAACTTCCTCTAAGATTCAGAGTTGATAAAAGAAAGGTATAAGTCAAGCCAATATTGACATAGTTAGGGAGTCAATGCTTAGTTAAGCCAAAACACTAAATAACTAATTAACTTTGCAAACCAATGAGGCTGGAAGCTAACTGTTACACTTGACTTGTTTAGGACCAGGCAGCCTGTGACCCTTTAACAACCTCAGTCCTGCGTTTTCATCATTTATAAATATGAAATAAAGTGTAAATAAATGATTCCTTCAAATGAGAGGGACACTGATTAGCCTATTTATTGGTTATGTCTGTTTATGAAAAAGTTTTAATTTAGTCAAGTCAAACTGAATGAAA
>JAJHUR010073480.1:0-21979 GCA_027495735.1 Lutjanus campechanus
AATTGTAACAAAAACAAATATGAAATATAATATAAAGATAGTTGGCCACTAATTTTTGGGATGATGGATTAATCGCCTAATCGTGACAGCTCTAAATTCAACTAAATTTCAGTATGATTGTTTTTACAGTGTACCACTTTCTATACCAAGTACAAAAAAGAAACAAATAGGTGTCCTCCATAGCATGCTACCTAGGAGAGAGGACCTACTCTTTCCATTATTCTCTCTCATCTCCTCTGCTCTCCTCTCGTTATTTTCACTTCTCACTCCTTAATATTACTCTGAGCATGTGTGTGTGTGTGTGTGTGTGAGTCTGGCTTCACTTGAGCACTTGTATGTCTGTATGTGTGTGTATGTGTGTGTGTGTCTGGAGTGTGGGTGTTTTGGGCAGTGCTCAGTCTGAGCAGCGAGGAGGTGATTTGTAGCAGGGGCCTCTAATACAATGCTCACTTCAAAAGCTCCTTCAGGATGCTGCACACTCTCACGCCTGCCCGCCCGCACTCTGGGCCCAAATCAGCGGGTGAGTTCCTGCTTCGCGCGGCATTAACCTACCATTTCCCTCATCCTCCTCATACATTATGTCCTTTGAATTTGTGTACCTAATTAGACCTTTGGGTTTGCTCAAGCTGCTTGTCTAATTTATTTGGCACGCATTCGCTGAGGTACATGCACTTTTTGTCCTCTCTGTGTGTCAAATAAATGCTGGGCTGTTTTTATAAACGAGGTGGGGTTTTTTATGTGTGTTTTTTTTTTTCTCAGCTGAGAAGCAAGATTATTCCATGAGATGAAGACAGTTTTGTTTTGCCTATACCTGTAGCTAAAATCAGCCCGCTATTCCTTTGAAATTCCCGTTTTAACTCTGCACAGCGCAAAATGAAAACAAGTTTTTGAGACAAGATACAGCTTCTGCAATATATCACATCTCTTCTGAGTTTCACGCGTAATTTCTTTGACAGTGAAAAGACCTCAGACTGACACGTTCATTGAATGTACCCACAATGCACTGAAGACTGATCAAATG
This sequence comes from Lutjanus campechanus, assembly GCA_027495735.1. NCBI lineage: Eukaryota > Metazoa > Chordata > Actinopteri > Lutjaniformes > Lutjanidae > Lutjanus > Lutjanus campechanus. Next base: position 1,022 of record JAJHUR010073480.1, read on the forward strand.
GGCTGATTTTATTTGTACATACACCATTAAAAGCCTCAGCAGAGATGTTTTCTCTCTTAAAGGAGGAAGAAGAGAAGGGGGGTGCTTCACATCCCGCTAGTGCAATTTTTACAAACAGTCACAATCAATTAGCTAACCGGATCAGGCTAAAAAGCACCGTTTATTTCCAGATGAGGCTTTAACCGCACACGAGAGGGGAAATGTTATGAATTGTGAAATATTTATGGTGTTTGTGTAAACGCCTTTTGCTTATGTCTCTTTTAAACTGTTTATAAATTCTAATGTGAGGCCTTTGGACTCCTGCAGTTTGGGTTTGTTAGCATTTAATGCAGAGGGGCGGGGATGTGATGGGCAAATAAGCAAAGGCCTGCAGAGATTGCTAAATCGAGCTCTGAAGTGCAAATGAGCTCCTTCCTCTCTTGGTTCTAGATGATGTTTTTTTATAACTCGCTGACATTGAAACATGGGACATGGGAAACATGTTTATTTCAGCTAATATTAGCATCCGTGTCAGAGCTATAGTTAATAAAAAGATTTCTCCCTATAAAGCTGAGGTGCTTAATTAAATTAGATCTGCTAATTCCTTGTTGTGCCATTAGAGCTGTATAATATCACAGGACGCCATAGCTAACTAATGGCTTAAAAAACTCAAACAACAAAGTCCAGATGGAAGAGTCGGACAACTATATGTCATGAGACAAATATGAGAAAATGGTTGCACTTCATTTCACAGTACACTAATAACATGTAACAAGCCGCACTTTGTATCTAATTAGCCCAAAACTAGAAATAATATGTTCTATATCAGACAGTAAACATAAACATAACTTTACCCTAATTACATACCATACACATAACAGTACACTGGTATCAAATTAGATGAAAAAATAAATATTGGACCCTTTATCAGACTTCATTAGGAAGTAATTAGAGACACGTTACAACAGAATGTACTGTAAGCTAAAGTGATTAAAATCACATTATCTGCACAGACCCACAGACAAAATATTCCTCTAACTGGATAATTTTGGCTATTACTTGGTTAGATTCGGGTCACATTGTTTTTAAATTGGAGCAGATATGTGATTTCACTTTAGTTTACAGTCCAGTTCTGTTTTAATGTGTCCCAGATAAACCTCAAAGTAAGTCTAACATAAATCTAACCATGGGAAATAAACTTTAGCTCAAACCACAGTTTTGTTGTAACGTGTGCCTGATTACCCTCTTACAAAGTCTAATAAGGGTTTAACAGTGAGAAACATTACATTTTAGTTTACAGTAGAGTTCTGTTGTTACGTCTCCCCAGGTACTCTCTAATAAAGTCTAATACTGTCTAATAAAGAATTATTTCTCATTTTTGTCTAATTTAATACAAAGTATAACTTGTTAAGTCTCGTAGTGTACAATAAATAAAATGCAACCGAGGTTTCTCCCCTTAGAGCTGAGGTGCTTTATTAAATTCAATCTCAGTTCTGCTAATTCCATGTTGTGCCATTAGTGCTGTATAATATCACAGGACACCATAGCTAACAGCTAACTAATGGCTTGAAAATTCAAACAACAAAGTCCAGATGGAAAAGTCAGACAACTATGTGTCATGAGACAATTATGAAAAAAATATTAGTCCCAGGTGCCCAGCTGACTAACACACCGTGCAACGTTTGAATTAACAGCCTGTCGGTGTTTATATTTTGGAACCTTTCACCTTCTAAAAGCCACTGGCACAGCTTGACCGTCTTTTTCCTCTCCGCTGGAACAGCTTGAGTCGAGGCCTGATTAAAAAGCACAGACGTCGGCTATGTCTTCCTGGGAGGTAAGAGCTAGCTAGGAGCCTGGCCGGGGCCTCGGGGAAATAAAGATTTGGATCGGGCTGATTTGAGTAGATAGTGCGGTAATTACAGGCATCCCAGATCTCAGCAGTAGATATAGCCAAGCCCAGACCCAGAGCTTATGGGAGTGTGATAAAGATAGAGTCCTGTGTATTGGCAGGCGAGTGTGGTGGATGATGAAGGGAGTGGGGAGTCATTCTGTCACTGATCCACAAAATCACATGAAATAGGACCCAGGGTAAGTCACTAACTGTGTGACATCCCCTGTCATGCTACCAAAATAAATGTATGCCATTTAAAACAGAAGAAAGTAGGGTCAAACTTTATTTTACAGTTCACTCATAACATATAATAAACTTCTTTTTTATCAAATTAGATAAAAACTACAAATAAAAAAAACATGAAGACACTATTAAATCCTTTATTAGACTCTTATTAGATTTAATTAGATGATAATTAGAGACACATTACAACAGAACTGTCCTGCAAATCACATATCTGCTACATGAGACACACTTTATTTGGCTGGTCCCAGTCTGTAGTCTAAAGTCTAATAAGGCTCTAATAAAGGATCTAATACTGTCTAATAAACATATTATTTCCAGTTTTTCTCTAATTTGTTATGCAGTACAGCTTGTTTCTTCTTATTAGTGTACTGTTAAGTGTATGGTGTCTAACTAGGGTATAGCTGTGTTTGTTTGCTGACAAATAAAGACCAAATTATTTATTTTTTGTGTAATTTAATACAAAGTACGGCTTGTTACGTCTTATCAGCGTATGTATAATAAAATGCGACCAAAAGTAGTTGCTCTGTATGCATTACTAATATGATTATGATTTCAATATTAGCTTTTTTGCTGCTGTTATTAAAATCATATTAGCTGAGCCAATTGAAAAAGAGAAACATTTTATTCCATTTTACGGCTTTGTCTCCTCTTTTTTTCTCCGTCTTTTATTTGCATCTTTCTCCACCACTCCTCCCTCACTCTCTGTGCGCCTTAAAGTTAATTTATATAGAAAATCTGATGGAAATTATAAGGGAGAGGATGATTATTGAAGGAGAGTAATTTCACCCACTCTGGTGATGGACACTAATAGGACTCCATTGTTGTTAGCATTTAGCCTGTCCTGATTACCTTGTTTTTCATGGCTGCATCCTGAGGTGGGTCTCCATCCCCGCCAAACCTCCAGCCCTCCATCCCTCCTCCTGGGTGACATTTCAGACGGGGCCCTGAGGGCATTCGGAGGGGAGGCATCGAACAAGGTAATTGCGGCGAGGTTTCCCCTCACTAAATTAACCTCTGCTCGGAAATTTATTGGCCAGCCGCTCTCCGGAATTATTTAAACTTGCCGTTATTTCTGTGTTGAGCAGGGAGACACTCTGACTTTATATATATATATTTCTTTTTTGTCTTTTCGTCTCTTTACTCAGAGGTTGGATGATGTAGAGATGGAGGATGTTTTGGGGAAATGACAGCAGCCGGTAATTCATTACAGACAAAGCCAAGCTTTTGGAACATTTTTAAGTGCTCACCTGTGGAAATATACATGAGGTTGCGTAGCCTTGACGGCTGGGTGAAGTCAGTGCACTCCCAAGGGGTCAAAAACAGGGCACAAAACAGTACTTACACTGTTGCTAATGTATGCTACTTGGGAAGAAAGCCAAAGGAATTTGTCTTTCTTTTGCCATTTCCCTTGGCTGCCTTGTCCCTCCCATTTTGTCCATTTGAACCTGACTCATGACTTCAGTTTAATAGTTGTAATAATACTGCTTATTATGGCCATGACATTATACATTCCACCATTTCCCTCCATTGCTCTCAGAATAGCTGTTTTTTGAGGGTGGCAAGCTCTAGGAATAGCAGTTCCACCTGGACAGAGGTTTAGACAGTATTGACTTTCTGCCAGAAAGCACATTTGTTGGATTTTCATAACTGTCATTACTGCACACCTCAGGAGCTGGACCCCACACATGCTAGTCTATAAGGTCTGAATGGGTGCCCTTTATGGCACATTAGAGCAACTGTGTGGAAATCAAACGTGCACAGTATTAATATTTAAGAGGAATATTAAGGCATGTCAAACCATTAGGAACCATGAACTTGACCCTCTCTAAACTTTCCTGGCCACTGTTGTAGACAGAATAGAGATAAATGGATATGCTGGAAACCTTTTCAGTCTCCTTGTGTCCCCCCCTATATGGCATATTAAATTATCCTGGGTTCACTTACAGGGGCTTGACTAATGTTAAAGTGTCTCTTTCACTGGTTGTGTAACTGAAATATGTCGACCGGTTCTGAATAAACATCAATCTCCACGCCCGTGCCTCTGGATGAGATGATTGGGCCAAATCGTAAAGCGGAGACAGCTGGTGGGGTAATGTCAGCTAGGCCCAGGATGGACAGTCAGCGCATCATGATTTACATTGCATCTGGCATTTTGGCCAACCGACGGAGGAGAATATCAGTCAGATTTATTTGACTTTTCTTTCCTCTCTTCCTCCTCTCCTCAGCTCTTTTCTCAGCCTGCTGACAGGCCCTCAAGTCATTCTAGTGTGTCTACACATGTAAAAGGCTCCTTTAAGGAGGGAGTTAGGAGGTTACACTCTTCTCTTTTTGCCATCCGTTCTTGCTCATTTTCTCTGTCTCTGCCTCTCATTGGAGCGCTGCCAATTTACTGGCACAGTCCAGGACGAGGAGACAGGAGACGGGCAGTGTCAGAGTGTCAAGCACTCACCCCTCTGACCAACACTAGTTTGTTGTCTGTATATGCTGTAGGGGTGAATGATATGAAATGAAAATAGTATCATGATAGTCTAAAGTATTTCTGTGGTAACAGTATTCTCGACGATATGACAAAATACTGAAAATTATTTTTGTTTGAGAACTTACAATAGCTGTTAAGCTCTCCTGTTCTCGTACTCCACCGGGTGCTTCAGCTCGATGTGGGGAAACACAAGCTGACTAGGTAGCTAATCTACATCAATCATTAGCTAGCTTGTTAGCTAGCATTGTGCTGGATAGTTAGCAAGGATTTTGCTCACATTAGTTATCTTAAGATGTGACCCTATATGTCGCTTTTACAGGAAAAGGAGAAAGTTGTTGGAGATACCAAGTTTGCTCAACTGATTTGGAGCACAGAGCAAAAAAGGGTCGAGAATAAGGAAAGGTCATTTGGGAACCTTTCACCTACTTGTAATTCCCAACACGCTCCCCTTTTTCCAGCCAAAACTTGTCCCTTTTGAGGATATTCCCTTAAAACAGGTAGTATGGATCATATAAACGGTTCTCAACTTGTTAATGCCTCTCAACTTTGTTAATTAGTCTCTTGTTGTCTGTGTTGGGAAAAAAAAGCAAGAATTGTTGAAATCCTTGTAGAACTTATTTGTCAAGGGTTCTCTCTACCAATATACTGTATAAAAGGGTTCTCAGCAGAACTCCCTGGATGGGTTCAACATAAAACTATTAGAATATAAAAGGGTTTGCGGAAGAACACTGTGCGGGTTTCTTGTTAATACCCTTTGAAAGTGGAAAGGGAGATGGTTCCAGGGATGGTTCTGGGTGAAACCACTGTACAATAAAAGGGATATCCTTTAGAACCTCTCATAGGGGTTCTGGACGGACCTTTTCCCTTTCTAGTTCTAGGTATAGCCCTTTATGTTGAATTCTAAGTGGACCTCTCTGAAAGGGTTCCAAGTGGAACTTTCATACAAAGTTCTTCCAGGAACCAAAAAGGGTTCTCCTGTGGGGAGAAGCTGAAGAACATGTCATGGTTCTGGTTAGCACCTTTATTTCAAAGAGAGAAAAATTTTGTCAACAAGTCGTAATATTGACATTATCAGGAAATTAATTTTTTGTATCATAAAAACATTACGATATTATCAACATTGATATGATATGGCACACTCCTAATGCGCTGCATAACAATTTGCACATTCCTCCCCACGACCCTCTATCTTGCAGTCACCCACCAATCACCTCATGGCCCCCATCCCATCATCCCTTACCGCACCAATTTGTGAATCAGCTTATGATAATGGCCCGATCATAACGGAGCAGGGCCCCCATTGAAATGAGATCGGCTGCGACAGTGCTGACCTTTCGGCAGAGGCAGGAGTGGTAAAGCGCCCACACCGTAACAAGGTCTGTTGAGTAAGCAACTTACAAGGCAAGGTTACTGTCCCTGGAAAAATGTCTGGGAGAAATAGGAGGGAGAGAAAGAAAGAGTGTGTGTGTGTGTGTGTGAGAGAGAGTGAGAGACAATGTTCTGATTGTGATTTCACAAGTCGATTAACTTCTGTGAGTGCCGTGTGTGTGTATGTGTGTGTGTTGTGGCCATTCTGCTGATGCGGATGGTTTTAAGAGCGTGCAGGACACTGACGGGCGGGGTGGTGGGTTGATGTAGATGATCTTTCCGCATCAGATGGAGAGGCATCAATCTCAGGTGAATGGCCTGGTTCCTCTGCTGAAATCCACCCCTTTATCCACTTGTGGTAAGAAGAAGTGTTGTACATTACACACAGCATACACTGACATTAGGGTTAGTCATGCAGAGACTATATGTTTTAACATTTGCCATGGCGTGTTTTTGTATGCATATGTGTCCATGTGTGTCCATGTGTGTGAGAGAGAGTGAGAGGCATTTTCCACACATCTTTCTTGATTCTAGAGTGCGCACACATTCACACCACCATCCTTGCAGTTTCCTCAGATGTTTTGGCCCTCCATAAATAAAACAGCTTCCTTTGGCCTCGCTGACAGGACCTGTAATGGAGTCTGCATCACCAGTCTGACTGACTGACCAACTGACTGCCCACTTGACTGACTGTTTTATCTAACTGGTAGAGCATGAAACAGCCAGATCACTTTAACTTGGAGCCTGACAACAAGCAAGGACAGCTGCACATGAGTCTGTGTGAGTGTGTGTACAGTACGGGTGGGGGAAAAAATAGATGCTTAGATGTATTGCGATTTTCTCTTGAAAGATTATTAACCTATGCCGAAAAGTCAGTATTCAGAAATTTAAAACCCAATTCTCAACATTATGATTGCTGGTAATAATTTTGTAAGACAGGGCTGTATCTTCCTTACGGCTGAACGAATTGGGTGGAAATGTAATGGACGTGAACATGCATGTCGTGTTTACATTTCAAACTAGGCTATTTCTTGAGTTTTGCTGAGGATGGCTGAAAGCAGATGAATACCATCTGACCAACACCCCCCTGGCTTAAAAGCTAGTGTAGGGAAGCAGGGTTAGACATTTAATATGGCACATGGGCACAAAAAGTTACTCTATGGCCAGCCCCACTGTGGCCACCAATACCCTGTTTTCCATACACATATGCTGGCTTGGCTTGACAGAGATTCAGTTAGAAGCTGCAAAAGTTTTGAGAGCTTTGAGAATTTCACAAAAAAATCGTTCTCTCTGCTCTTAAGAGACGTGAGCTGACGCACGAACTGAGTCTCACAATACATGCTTATTTGAGGGATTTAAAGTGGGGTTTATGGATTGCCCGCATTTGGCAAGACATCATTGCAGCCCTCTTGGAGGCAGGTCGGATTCCCTCCAGAGAGACCCATTTCGGGTGCGACTCTATACACCTTGGTGGAATAAAAAAGGTAATGGACATGCAAATCAGCACAGTTCAGTTTGACTTGGCATGGCCAAAAGTGCCAAGCCCCACAAATTTTAACTACTGGAAGCCTTCACCAGCACAACTTTACAGTTTCACAAACATCATGCATCCTTCGCTCCTTTTAGTTTAACATTCTATGAAAAGTAGAATGATATTCATTAAAAAATGACAGCAGATATTTAGGCGTGAATGGAAGCAGGAGTTTAACTGGCTCAAATATCTAAGCACATAATATACTGCGGAGTGTGCTGCCAGTTTCCTCAACTGGCTGAGAAAGCTGTTGCATTAAATTGCCTCTTCTGTCACCGAAATTGTACTTTGGCCACCAAATCGAGGGTCCTGGTGGCCCGTGTGGACAGTGCTTAAAAACATTAGTGTCTATCCCTGGGGAAGCGTTTTGTTGAAGGGAAAAGGAAGATGAACAAGAGCTACACTGTATGCCTTTTGTGTCTGGCTAAACTTATTGTGGATCATTACAAATGTGCAAATGTTTTAAAAGTAGCAAGTAGTCACACTTCATCATTTTACATTGCCATCATAGCCCTCTGAATCAAATCAAATCGTGTGGTGCCACTGATTCCCACTCCTAGTCCTGGCAGTGTGTACCAATACCTGTGTTTGTTTTTTCTTGTGCATCTTCATGCGTCACTGTCTGTCTTTTTGGCTGCGTTCATAGGTGTGTATGTGCATCTGCCTGTATGGTGACACAAAAAGAGGTGAGGGGTGCGCACGATCAATCTTCATTTGGTAATTTATGAAGGCGTCCGCTTGTCAGGTATCCAGCGGCGTCTGGTACAACTCATTCTGCTGTGCTGGAGGGGGGAACCCCGGGGTATCTGCGCCTCCTGTCACCTCCCCTCCCTCCTCATCGCCCTCTCGTACAGTGCCTGCTGCCGTCAGCAGCCCAGAGGCATCGCAGAGAGAGAGACGGAAGACGAAGTGAGAGAGGAAGCCAGGCGGGATTAACCCTGTGGCCACCCACGGCAGGTGCTGAGGCAGCCACGCGTCCAGCCTCATTAAGGAAAGGGAGAGAGGGCAGCGTGGCAACAAACACAAGGGGGAAGCCGGGAATGTACATACTGTACCTACTGAACACAAACACACACACATCTCCTCAGAGACTGGCACTTATGTAGGTAACATTGACACTTTGGAGGGTGCCTGCCCTTTTTTTTTTTCTTTCCCACTTTCCTTTGTCCCCTTACTGATCGCCCCGATCTCCCCTTCCCGCTCTTCCCCCTCTCCTTATTTCCCTTTCGAGTCAACTCCTTGCACTACTTTCTCTCCTTTCTGTCTGACTGGGGCCCATCGGTGGGGTTGGCTCGGTCTGGCAAGCAGGCATGTTAGGCCATGGGCACCTGGGCGTGATAATTGTTGACATTGCTGTTCTGGGCATACAGGAGAAGACATCAAGCGTTAATTTGGCCCGCAACACATGGAGCACACCACAGCACTCCGACCAGGGCGATCAGGCAACAATTAGACCACCTAATTAGCCTTAACACCTGGGACTTTGTGTCGAAGTGTTAATGTAGGAGTGTGTGTGCATTTCTGAATGCACATTTTTGTGCACATACACTAATGTGAACTGTACTGAGTTTGTCCAAATGCTGACTATCCAGTTTTTAATCATTTTGAATCCTAATTTTGATATAACTCCTGTTTTGTGGGCCAAGCACGTTCACCCTTTGATGGGAAGTAGTTACTAAATGCACCACTGCAAGAATCTTAGAACTTAGTTGAGTCTATTACGAGCAGTTTCAGCATTAGGCTCTTTACATCACCCCTACTTAACTTGAGCTTGTTAATAGGGCTGCCCTCAATCATTAATCATGTAAAAAAAAAAAATATAGGACTGGAAAAATCACTTTGATCCTGATGTGTTACAGTGTGCTTGCAACTCTTCCTATTTGCTCATCTCCCAACTCGTTTCTTTCTTTCCATTCATTTTATCATTTGATTAAAGATTTAAAAAAAAATTGCTTTTAAATAAGTGTTTCTGAAATTAGTGTGGTCAGGACAAGCGTTGCGGTACTCCCCTGGTGTCTTTTTTTCCTCTAATTTCCATGGATGGTCCATTTGTGTGACGACATTTCGGGTGGTGAATTATTCAAGGCACTAAGCAGCACTTTGGGCCAGTTTCCCCCAGTCGGCATCTTTGATTGGAAAAACGGGGGCTGATTTGTGAACGATAGCCCCAGGGCTGCTGGCCTAGGGCGAGCTCGGGGGGGGACACTGGCCTCCGAGCCCCTCCTGGCCCCAGGGAGGGAAGGTCCGGCCATGGCCGCCAGGCCTTCCGGTCTCCAAAAGACAGTCCTTGCCTGTCCGCCCCTATCAGCCCTGCCTCTGGAAGTGAGGTGCAATTCAGGAGCGGTTCCACAGAGAGTATCAGACGGATGAGGCGCTTTCTGAGCAGCGTCTCTCCCCTCAGCCAGAGCCTCCGTCTCCCGCGGCTGCCTGGGCAATTTGTCGGTCGACCTGCCAGGAGCAGAATGCAAATCCTCACCGGAGGAGATGCACAAGGGCCTCAGTGCCTGCCAGCTGTGTGTGTGTGCATGTGTGTGTGTGAGTGTGTGTCTTTTCTATAACAGCCTAACAGGATAACTGTCATCAAGACCTCAGTGTATCATTGTGTGTGTGTGCGTGTGTGTGTGTGTGTAATGTATCATCTGGCTGCTATAGTAGCACCGTCCCCTCCCCGTCCCCCCCGTCTCTGAGCTAAGACACGACTCTCCTTCACTGCTCATCAACCCACCGCTCCTAATTTATAGATGGGCATAAAAACTCTGTATTTTCACTCACCCTGCCCACCTTCCGCCTACCGCTGCATAGCACCAGCATGACAAAATAGGACACATGCTGTTAACCATGTAAAAGTTTTCTTTTTTTTTTTTTTACCCTTTTCCCTCTGTTTCCTTTGCTTCCATGTTTCAACTTCCTCTCACCCCATCAGACAATAGGGCTACACATACGTCCTCTGCTTGTAAATGATGACTAGGCACTCATCTGGCGAATCGACTGACCCATACCACCTGGGTCAAACTCTGGTTTTGACATGTCAGAGTTTCACAGACGAAATCGGCACGCAGAGAAAGATGAATGACTCTAACGCCAAGACAAGCAACATGGTGCTCTCCAGACAGCACAGAGTTCAGAGAAGTTTTCAAGGACAACTCTATACACAAGATGAAAGTGATCTTCTGGGCTCTCATCTCATCTCCACCGCTCATATCCAAATACCACCTGGCTCATTCTGTGCTGTCAGCACTTTTTATCTCAAAAAATTAATACTTCTTTTTTTTTTCCCTGGTCAGATAGGGGTACTTTATTCGTCGTGGTTTGCCCGGAGTCCTCCGCATCTTCGGAATGTGAAAGATTTGAAGGCACGGATAAAAGGCACTTTTCTAATCAACATTTTTTTTTCCTTAAGCGCTTCTTTCTTTTTAAAAGCTGTTTTTCATTATTTATAAGTGTTCTGAAGGTGCTACCGAGCTGATTTCTTTCACGGGGCCTGATATGAGGCCGATGGAGCTTGCAGAATTGATTAGATAAGCTTGGAAATTACAATGTTGAGCACGCAGCGCTCTGAAATGTGCTCTAAAATACACCCCAACGCGAATATTAATACCCAGGGCTTATAAGCATATATTTGAATGCATGGGGGGAAGTTTGTCCATGAAGTTTCATGAACTGTCCAGCATGCATTGCCATATATTACTGATCAAATAAAATATTACTCCTCCTTCCTGATTGGATTCAAAGTGATGGGTGAGTAATCGCAATTTCGTCATTAGCAGTTGAACATTCAGAGCTAATCTCTGTTTTACTGAATAATTCTGAAAGATGTTAATCAAACATACGAAAGCATATTTGAAATATTTAACCAAACGATATTAATGAAGATCAAAGGGTGGGCTGTTTTTAGCGGATGTTATGCGAAAGGCCTGGGTAATAGCTGGGTCCATAGGAGCACATGAAACACTTTGTCTTCTGCTAAATATTTCATGCCCACTACCTGTTGTATGGTGCTTAATGAGCTGTGGGGGGAAAAAAGGTGATTTATCATGTAAAGTTTTCAAAGGAAATGCTAATTCTGATACACACACACACACACAGAGGGACACACATTCCTTGCAATTTTCTTCAACACATTTTTCCTCAAGTAGCATAGCCATAGCCACAGCGCATTTTCCAGGGTGAATATTTTAGCCCTGAAGAAAAGCAAACTCAAGTGAGAGCAAGAATCAGGGGTCAATGGTGTGTCTTTAAAGAAACTTTCCCTCTCTTCGCCTCTCTACTCAGCTCTGTTCCTCCCTCGAATACTAATATCAGCAGGGAGAGAGCGCGAGAGGGAGAGATGACAGAAACGTTGTGGACGTATGTGTCAGGGAGTGGGGTCAGCTCTGGGCAGACGCATGTTAATGCTCGCCCATTATGAAAATTTATCCTCTTGCTGTCAAATCCTCTCTGCAGCAGGAACCAACGTGTATTTTTGTTTTTTTTTATTTTGTTGTTTTGTATTAGAGAGTGATATAGTAGAAAAGATGTAGAATACAGAAGAAAATGAATTGTAGAATATGTAAAAATATAGATTGAAATAAAAGAGGGTAGCTGCAAAAGTAGCAATACCACAATTTAACATTACTCAATTACAAGTCAAATCCTTGCATTAAAAATGTTAAGTAAAAGTCAAAAAATGTTGGCAGCAAAATATACTTAAAGTGTCAAAAAGGGTTCATTATGCAAAATGGCACCTTTCAGTGCTGTTATACATTACAATAATGGACAGCCGGAACTTGGATTATTATTATTACTGATGCATTAAAATGTATGGCGCATTTTAATGGTGCACCTGCTGCAGTTGCTAATTTTAACTATTTTACATACAAACTAATAATATGGTTTTATGTAGACTGTAAATTTGTATAGTAACTCAATATTTCCCTCTGAACTGAAGTACAGGAAGCATAAAATGGAAATGAAGTACAGTAAAATACAAGTATTCTTAAGAATTGTATTAAAGCAATGCAGTCACATCCCACCACAGAGTACATATGAAAATTTTCAATCATACAATACCTTAGTTTGCTCACTCACTGACACTATTTTGGTAAGGATCATACATAGTGTATTATACTTCTCATAGTTGTAATACATTGTAATTTAATACAATAAAACACTATAATGCATTATAACAATGATTATAATGCATTCTAAAATTGTTATATTGAAGTACAGTATTATGATACTCGATCTAATATGTCATTATAAAATGCTTTTTAATGCATTATTATTGTTATAAAGCATTATGAATGTTTATGAGTGCCCTTTTTTGAATGTTTTTCTTCTAACCCATTTTTATTCATTGACTGACATGTCATAAGTGTAAAATGATGTCTAAACACGATCACCCATGGACAAACTAAAATTATGATTTAGATCAGAAAGTGTCTGACCAAAGAATATATGAAGAAGAGAATACACCTGAGCAAGCATTCAGTGCCAACTTATGGTAGTTGTTTTTAGTTTATGATACTGCACAGTGCTCTGGAAACAAACTGTATATGTTGGAGCCAAAAAGGAATGGAGGTTCAATACCCAACGTGCATGCCGGTGTCCAAGAGAGAGATGCAGGAGGCAGTGCCAGTGTGAATGGAAGAAAGAAGAGACGTAGTAGGTTTAGGTGAGAGAGTGTGTGTCTGAGTGAGAAGATGGAGTGAAACACTTGGATCCTTTCCAGTGCTACAGAGCACCGGGGCCAGGAGAAGGGCAGGGCAACAGTAAGAGAGTGACAATCCTCAGGTGATTAGAAAGACTCGGAGGCTAGGTAGACCTACAAAATGAATAACGGCGCACCCCAAACCGCGCCATAAGGCTCAATGGTTTGTGATTTGCAAGTTGATAAGACAAGAAGATTAATAATGCCGCATGATAATGGCTGGCTGAAGCTCAGCTGGGGAGATGGTAATGATGGGATATTGCTGTAGGAGCAGTTCACTGAGCCACAGTGGAGTGAGGGGAAAGACAGTGAGAGAGGGAGAGACGGGGAGAGACAGACTGATAGAGAAAGAGAGAGGGAAGCTGCAGCTGCATGGGGGAAAAAAAGCACTCATCCCAATTGGCCCTCAGGATATGAGAGTTTGAAAAATGAGAATGCAGTTATCATTTTAATTAGATATAAAGTTTTTTTAATATATATATAGTGTGTATATATAATTTTGCTGAAATAAGGACTTCAAAGAACATACGTATTTTGCAGCGCACTGTCCCGTCATAATTCCTAAATGACAGTTTCCGTTCATTTGCTTTTTTTTTTTTTTTTTTGCCTGCCAGGTGGGGTATTGCAGGAGGTGATCGTCGCCCATGCTGAGCAGGTAAATCATCTTACAGCACCTGGACCATCACATGCACTCACAAATTCCTGTAGAAAATGGGCAGAGCTTTTTTGCTTTAATTGTATGTCTCCAGGTTAATTCTCAAGGGTTGGATTTTTTTTCATCTGTCGTACACTAAGGTTTGCCAAAGTAGTAAATGCAACCCTTTTGTTTTTGCTCCATTTTTCATGAGTTGAAGTTAAATTCTGTGAAATTTTGTTCACAAATTTGTTAAGATCTGTGTTAGTGAGCACTTCTTGAGTTTTAGACTGATCACAATAAAAGACTACTTTAAAATGTACAGTTTTCTCTTGAAAAGAGACATTTATTAGGCACTGAACTATGGCTTTTTCACATGGAGCTTTTTTTTCCCCAGTAGGGCAAAGTCATGACCCGCCCTCCTCTGCATCTGATTGGCTTACCCTGATATTCTTACCCTAACCCAAACCAATCACTCATCATGCCTAAACCTAACCAACCCAACCAACGAGGGCAACAAGTATTAGAGCTCAGTTACTCTAAAATGTGCAGTTTTATCTCGAAGAAAGGCATTTATTTGGCTTTTAGCAGGGTGAGTCATGACTTTGCCCTCCTTGGAAACAAATTTGGTTAATGTAGCCTTGTGTGAAATAGCCATAGTTCAGTGCCTAATAAATGTCTTTTTTCAAGTTGAACATTTAAGAATGACCTTTTATTGTAACCAGTCCAAGGCACACCTGTGTTATAATAACACTGTTTACCTCACTAACATAGTTTTTAACAAATTAGTGAACAAAATTTAAGAGAAATAAAAATTTTGTGTGCATAGAAAAAGTCTTAGTTCTTTTACTTTGATTAGTAAAAAATGGGAGCAAAAACAAAAGTGTTGCGCTTATATTTTTTGTGGAGTGTAATATGAGTTCACTATCTAGAAGGTACCTCCAGTGTGAAGTGTTCGGCGTGTTTTTGTGCTCCGCATCTCCGCAGAGGAAACATCATCAAATTGCAAAGGAAACAGCTTGTTTGTTCCCTTCATCAACACAAACGTCCAATTTCCCTCAGAGAAACGGGAGTCTAGTCTCTCGTGGAATTTCTACATTTTTAATGATCTCGTTTGATTATGACAAGCTGTTAAATGCTGTGATCTATTTCTGCTGTTTTCCCCGTTACATCCTCAGCACTGTTGACTTGTGTGTTTACACCTCAGACAAACATTTTGTCAGATCCCGATTCATCTTAATTGCACCACTTTGTCAGCGCCTGTTGATGATCTTTTACCGTACCCTTCACTCAGTGTTTCACCGCTGCCTCTTTTGTTTTAGACGGCACACATGCTGGAATGACTTAGATACTGATCAAACCGCGCTTCATCTCCAAGGGAACTCGTGATTACACAATCAGTTTTGAAGCTGAGCCCGTTCTTAGGTAGGAGCAAAGGACTTGAGGGTTGTTTTGCATATCCCCCAAAAATGTTTTCATTGTTTACTCGCACGTCAGACATGGACAAACTTCTTGTGCAAGTTCTCTGATGCAAAACACAGGATCTTTGTACAGCCAAGCCCTCTGAGCTCACTAAAAACAATACCTCAACTGAACAATATTTGGAAGAAGGATGGTTTTAATCTAAAGGCATGCAGGGTAATTATTCATGTACTCTTAGAAATAAAAGTGATGACTAGAACCATATAGGATTCTTCGGCTGGTCCCTATAGGAGAACCTTGGTAGAACTTTCCACCTGGAACCCTTTCAGAGGGCTCTACCTCGGACCTAACATAAAGGGCTACACCTAGAACCATATATCAGAGGTTCCACCCAGAACCTCCTATGAAATGTTCTACAGAGAACTCTCTTTGATGTATTGGTTCCACCTAGAACCTTTCCATCTTCTAATGGTGCTAACAAGAGGCCACTCAGGGGGTTCTACCGTGAACCCTTTCACACCCCAAGAGTTTAATCTAGAACCCACTCATTGTTTTTTTTTTTTGTTTGTTTTTTACTGAGAACCCTTTTATATTCCAAGGGTTTAATCTTGAACCCACCCATGGTGTTCTGCCAGGAAGCTTTTTTTTATGTTCCAGTGGTTTCACATAGGAACCACCCAGCGAGATCTAAAAATAATTTTTTAAGAGTTTCACCTACAACCCTCTTGCCTTCTGAGGGTTCTACAAAGAATGATATTCTACAGATGAGGTAAAAAAATTACCGAATCCCATAAATTTTTTGTTGTGGTCATCCATCATTTTAACAGTCTGCGTTACAATTACTAATATTTAAACTGAGAGAAAAATCTGGGTAGAACCTCAGCTCTTCTAGAGGAACCCCTTTGGAACCCTTCTTTCTTAGAGTGTAGCAGAGGCTAATTTAAACAGGTTACATCAGATGGTTGAACATCACTGACAGAATGGCATTCAAGTTGTTTGAGGTCAGTGCGGCTCCAAACGATCCCCCAAATGTCTGTTAATGAGTCAATAATGGTCATTAAGACCTAATTAACATGGCAGAGTGGGGATTGGGGAAAGTGTAACTCGAGCAATACCGCCACTGTTTCTTTGTAATGCTTGGGAAAATAAGAGATTACACGATCCAGCCAAGTGTAGGAGGCCTATTTGTGAAAGTAATCATGCTAACGAGTGACAAGTTAATTATGTGACAAGTTGTGTTCCCGAGGATCAACTTGGCTAACAGATGTTGTTATTGATAGCGGTCCCCAAGAATAGCCATGGCAGCTAATTTGCTCATTACGCAGCAGCAGGTTAACAGCAGTTGTTTTACAGTACATGATGCGCTGATGTTTGTCACTGTACCACAGATGGCAATTCAGCAAGTTATGACTGATTGCAGAGGAGAGTGAGATTCCAACCGTCTTGTGTGTGAACTTAAACACCTAAAGGATTCTTTGACAGTCAATCAAATGTTTGTTTAAGTAAAGCAAGAAGCTGTAGCCATGTCTGAGGGACAGCAGGGGGGAAACATGTGTTAGAAAGGATTAAAGGAAAAAACAAAACCAAAATGTCAACATGCCCCTTTAAGATCTTTTTTTATAACAGAGACCTGCAGTAGATTGATAAGATCATAATCCTGTCAGCATTCTCCTTTCTGTTGCTATCTCGATTTCCACTTAGACAAGTTTTAATTAGATAGCAATAAGTAATTAGTACTTAATAAGTTTCACCGGCTCTGCGTCTGTCTCTGTTTCTCCTTTTTCCTCTCCCTGCGTGTATGATGGATGTGTTGGATGCCCCCGGCGCTACTGATCACACTGACAGGAGGGTTGTTTGTCCAAAGTGGGATTGACACTCAGTCAGGGCCCCGCCGGTCACCCCCCTATCATCGACATGACACAAAGTGGAATGAGCCACATTAGCGACACGCAAACGCACACGTGCCTGCCTGCACCCCGGCAGTTTACACCCATTAAACGTCCATGATAATGTTCTGAACGCCCCCATCCCGATCACCCCGCACCCCCGTACCGTACTGCGGCTCACCCGGTAAGCACTGATAACTGATGACGAGGGGGAAGACGTGACAGTGTCAATAACCATAATCATCCCTGGGCAGGAAATAATGAAGCGTATGTGCCATGTCAGCCCTACATGTCTTCAATATCCTCTAATAAAATGAAGTGGAAAAAAATTTCATCCGGGGAAGGAAAAAAAAAAAAACAATCAATAAAGCCATCTAATGATAAATACGAAATTGCCATATGGAGTGAATATTATTTTCCCTCTCTGAGGATGCTGGGCAGATTATTAGGATGAAGGGGAGAAGCCTATTTGTATGTAAATGGGAGATTGATTATATTTATTTGCTGGCAGAGGGGCTCTGAACAGCTCTGCGAGACACACACACACACACACACACACACACACAAAGAAGAGTGAGAGACATCCACAGAGAGTCTGGTCATCAGACAGCTGTTTTTCTGTCTGTTCTGCGTCCAGGCCCTTATGACAGAGGGAAGAAATAATACTGAAAAGACAGAGAGGGAGACAGAGAGATCAGTCTTGTGGCTGCCAGCTCCAGCAGGGCTCACCTCTCCAGAATATTCTAATTACCAGCCCTGCTCATTACAGATGTAATGTCAATGAGCGACGGAGGGGGAAAAAAAAAAAGAAAGAGAACTTCAAGCAGAGAGGACCAATTCTGTAATTTCTTAATCACTTTTTTGGCAACCTTTGCATGTGCCGTGGTTAATGCCACAAATTGAATGTTTCTTTGGTTTCTCTCTAAATAGGCTATCATGCCGTCGCGGCGGCGCTTAGCGAAATCTATTATTGTCATTTGCATAGGGGCCTTTTTAGTGGCAGGATCCTACAGAGGGGCGAAGAACAAAGAGCTCATGAGGGAGAAAATAGGACAGAAATGATCCGGCGCTGCCTTCAAAAAATGTGACGTCAGGTCCCTAATGAAATCTTTTGACTGAGACCATAGCAAATGGTGGAATCTATATCTGACACTTAATGGTTTGCATAGAAATTAGAGACGGAGAGCAGAGCGAGGCAAAGGACCCCCTTTCCTTGCTTGATGTCCCCTGATTAATTTACAGCACTTTTGTTACATCGGCATCGTCCAAAATAAATTAACCACGCTGGAGATATCAGAAACAGCGGCGGCATGAGGGGGGGGGGGATGCAATTTATTAGAGGGAAAAAAAGTTAGATGAGATTAAATAAAACACCTAATTGACAGGAAAAGTCACCAAGCTCAGGCGCTGTTCGCCATTGTTGGAGGAGAAGAAGAAGCGCGTGTATGTGTTTGGAAGGGGAGGGAGAAGCGTAAGAGGGAGAAATAAAGAAAGAGCGATAGAGAGAAAGAGCTGGCCACTTGATTTCCTATGAAAATTAATCGGCTATCAAACAATCTTGGTCTGCCGAGGATGATTATACAGCAGGGGCAGCGACGGAGGAGGCAGGGGGGAGAAAGTGAGAGTACGAGAGAGGGGGAGAGAATGCCCTTTGTGTAGGTGAAATGTGTCGGGGACTGTCATCGTAATATACCTCAGTGAAATGAAGGTTAATTCTGATGTACAGCCTGCATGGCCGTCATTATCGGCGAATCATGAAAATAAATTAAGCCACTGAAATAGATACTCCTCTGGTACGCGGCAGGGATCTCATGAAGGATGGACGGCTGAACTTTACAGATTATTATTGGGAAATAGTGCCGAATTCAATTAATGCACCTAAAAGACACCTTTATAGAGGGCAGCCATAATTTAAATGACAGCAGGGTGTAATTTTGCTTGTTATAAGTCAAATTTGCAGAGTTTCATGCGCTTTCTTCCTTCCCCCACAACCCATTTTATCCCTTCTTTCCCCACCGTTTTTTTTTTTTTTTCTGTTTGCAGAGGATCTTCTTGTCCTTACTCCAAGAAAATTCCTGAAAAGAAGGAAACACGCTGCCGTACAGCTGGAATCAGATTTAAACAAGAAATAAATTAAATAAAAAAAGCATTGTAACCACTCTTCATCTCCTCCCGAGTCTCAAAGTATATTTACAGTAATCCTCTGCGGCAGATCCTGCATCGCCTGTCCGCTGCTTCTCCACCTCACAGTGCAGCAGGACCCCCCCTCCGCCCCCCCCGCCGTGCGAAGCATACAGATGCCAGAGCCTTTATGCAGATCCACCCCACCTTGAAAAACCGAACGAGAGACCAATGAACTGGGTAAATGGTTGACCTCTCACCTGCGCACAACGGAGAGAGAAGCCAGCGGCTTAATCCAGGCAGGTGTCTGACAAGCGGGCGAACACAGCCAGGGCCGTATCACACTGACCCTCGCTCAGACCTCCCTTATCTATTAATCTCCACCTCTCTGCAGCAGGGGGGTTGAATTAACACCTCAACGGGGCACGGGGGCTCCTGATTAACACACATCACCCCGCCAAGCTGCTGCCTGCCTGCCCAAATACAAGAGACACATGCAAACATTCAGACATGCAAATAAAATCAAATGCACACACCAGGGCTGGGCAGCATATCGAAATTATATCAATGCCATGATGTGAGAATAGATGTCGTCTTGATTGTGGGTATTGTTATATTTTGATATTGTTGTCTGCTGGCTTTAAAGGCTGTGTTACAGTAAAGTGATGTCATTTTCAACACTTACCAAACTGTTCTAGCTGTTCTGTTACTCTGCTTTACCCACTTTACACCTTTTTAGCCAACTTCATTCCAGTTTTACATGAAATTACACCTAATTTTTGAGTTTTAAAAAAAGGTGAAATTATGAATTATTTTGAAAATAGTTCAGAGCAGAAGAAAATATGCTGATGGATTATCACAGGCTGGTTTTATGTCAAAGTTTAGTCAGGTTACTTTTGATACCATTTCAGTTTTTTGAATGGCAGCCCATTATGACACCCGTTGTGTTCTGGTTTGGCTGTTTACAAAGCTTAAGCCTCCCAAGGAGTGTTAATATTATGTGAAAGTGCCAATAGTCATCCCTACAATATTGTTTAAATATCAATATCAAGGTATTTGTTCAAAAATTATCTGGTATTTGATTTCATCTGTATCACCTGGCCCAATGCAAGATATTCTATATCAGTGGTTTTCATCCTGAGGTCTGGGGACCAACAGGGGTCCGTAAATGGGTTGTAGGGGGTCCAACAAGATATTGAGGAGTAGAGTAATTTGTAATTTCCACATAAATAGAAATGGGCAATAACTGTTAACTGTGAAAAAGTGCCTAAAACTAAAAAACTGTTGTACTATCATGTGATAACTGTTTAAAAAAAAACTGCAAACTACTTACAACAAGGAAAAGCATCTCATGGTGAATAAATAATAATTTTGTTACTTCTTTTTATCTTTTATCATTATTATTATTGTCAATATTTGGCTGGTGTGTGTGTGTGTGTGTGCACGCATGTGCGAAATGTAAAGAGAACATTTTTGGGAATGTTTTATTGTAATTTACAGTGATCCTAGTTTAATCATTGACGATGAAGACTTTTTTTTATAATTACAATATTATGACTTTTTTAAACCTTCAAACCTTTAAGACAAAACCCTCTAAAATTTGGGCTCTGTGGTCTATTTTGGGGGTCCTTGACACGAAAAAGTTTGGCTCATCATAAGTTTTCACTATTTGAGAATTTACAATGTTATTTTTGTAAAAAATGTGTATGTTG
>JAJHUR010073480.1:22621-45715 GCA_027495735.1 Lutjanus campechanus
AAGCCTCCCAAGGAGTGTTAATATTATGTGAAAGTGCCAATAGTCATCCCTACAATATTGTTTAAATATCAATATCAAGGTATTTGTTCAAAAATTATCTGGTATTTGATTTCATCTGTATCACCTGGCCCAATGCAAGATATTCTATATCAGTGGTTTTCATCCTGAGGTCTGGGGACCAACAGGGGTCCGTAAATGGGTTGTAGGGGGTCCAACAAGATATTGAGGAGTAGAGTAATTTGTAATTTCCACATAAATAGAAATGGGCAATAACTGTTAACTGTGAAAAAGTGCCTAAAACTAAAAAACTGTTGTACTATCATGTGATAACTGTTTAAAAAAAAACTGCAAACTACTTACAACAAGGAAAAGCATCTCATGGTGAATAAATAATAATTTTGTTACTTCTTTTTATCTTTTATCATTATTATTATTGTCAATATTTGGCTGGTGTGTGTGTGTGTGTGCACGCATGTGCGAAATGTAAAGAGAACATTTTTGGGAATGTTTTATTGTAATTTACAGTGATCCTAGTTTAATCATTGACGATGAAGACTTTTTTTTATAATTACAATATTATGACTTTTTTAAACCTTCAAACCTTTAAGACAAAACCCTCTAAAATTTGGGCTCTGTGGTCTATTTTGGGGGTCCTTGACACGAAAAAGTTTGGCTCATCATAAGTTTTCACTATTTGAGAATTTACAATGTTATTTTTGTAAAAAATGTGTATGTTGATATATATATATACATATGTATACATATATATGTATATATATATTGTGGAATACCCTAAATATATCGAGATATTATTCATAAGCCATATTGCCCAGCCATAGTATACACTGCAATTTTTCTCTCCATGCACACATCTCTGTCTGTATTTATATCACACACACACACACACACACACACACACACACTCACGTTTTACAGTATGATCACCACATGCAAGGTTTAACATGGCTGTTCCACAATGTTTTATGGCAGTTTTCTGAATAACCGGGAAAATAATGTGCACCCAGAAATGAAATATTAGAAGAAACGTCCCAGTCTGCTGAGTTTCTCCTGTTGAGCAGCTCAGCACGTCTGTTGTTTAATTTGACATAAATAGTTTTCCCCATCTAAACAGAGGCCGTGTTAAATATTTATGTGCCTGTTTTTTTATTTTATGGAAGATTTGTGTGACGCAAAATAGAAACTGAACTAGTTGGTGTCTTTATGGCGCATGAAATATATGAATGGATTAAGGAGCAAGCTCGCCAGAATGCCGTACATTGAAAATTGCGTCGTAAAAAGCAGAAGAGCGGCGCGTGAAAATAGGTGGATGAAAACTGTTCATATAAAAGTTGGAAGTTGTTAAAAGTGTGTAAAAAAAATGAGACAAATCCCACCACTGACTTATTCCATTCTCAGCCCAGTGAGGGAAGCCAAATACGAGTAATTGTATTTGAGGGTAGAACGTAGTAATTTAGACTGTTAAAACCATTGGTGTCATCTTTATTTAATCTCACCCATGGCGAGAAATCATATCCTCTCTTTTTCCAAAGCCAAACACACACAAATCTTCACTTCCTTCCTCTCCTTCTCCTTCTTTTTCTCCCCCCTTCTCAACTCTAACAGTTTAAAGAATCCTTCCACTATCATTATTAGTATTGAACTCATTTCTAAATTCAGAAATTGGCTAAGGAAGATCATTCATTGCAGCAGATAGTAAAATCAATAGCTTTTGTGTCAGGCGGCAGGGTCTGTCTCCGTCTCTCAGGGTGGGTTGGAGCTGAGTGTGTGTGTGTGTGGAGTGTGTGTGGTGTGTGTGTGTGTGTGGGAGTGTGTTTGAGCAGGAGAGTACAGTACAGAGTGCAGACAAAAGGCGAGTGAAAACTGGGGGAGTGGGGCCACCTCTTGACGACATGGATACACAGTCACACACACACGCACACACACGGCTGTACCTCCTCTAGCTAGGCTTCAAGTCCAGACACACACTTGAATACATTTCTACACTAAATACCAATATTTTGACTTTAATTATATATAGAAGTATTTGTTCATATTTTGAAAATTCACACACATTCCTTCCCCCACAAACACACATTTACAAGATATAAATATGCTCAAATTTGCATACATCCATACTTAATTATTTGATTTGATTTTATGCATCAACTCACACTGAGTACATTTATATATATATATACACATATATACACACACACACACGCACACACACACACACACACACATGCACTTTTTCCCTTTTTTTGCAGGCGGAGCCCAGTGACGGAACGAGGACAGCTTATCCCAATGAGAGTCAAATCAATCAAGTCCTTTTAATCACCACTCTGCTTTTATAGTGTGGCAGTAATGATGGAAGCCTATGTAGGGGCAATCCCCTAAGACCCCCCACCCCACCACCACCACTACCACCACCACCACAACCACCCCCCCCCACCACGCGGCTCAGATTGGAGCCGACACACATACTCAACTCTGATGATTTTCATTTCTCAATTACATTATCTTATTAACCAATCAATTGCTGGCCTTATCAATAATTAATGTCTCCCCAACTATTAGAACGTAGATTAGATTAAACGCCAGTCTCTTGTCTCCCTCTCTTTGATACTTTTAACTGGGCCCTTCGTGACCAACACTCAATGTATAAATGTGTTTTTTAAAGATTCATGTATTTGTCAACTAATACATTTTTTTCTTTATCAGTCTGTGTCCCTAAACACTACATTTTCTTTTACTATATCATGTATTATTGTCATTACAGAGCATTTGATGAGAAATTAGAAATACAGACATTAAACAACCAAAATATAGTTCATAAATTGAGCCTTATTTTTCTTCTTATTTTAGTTGCTTTCAATGCAGTTCCACCTCCATTTGAATGAAAACACTTTACCTCACCAATTGCTGACATATTTTTTATTCCTTTTCTCTTTTTTTCAAGAAATATAAGGTTTTCAGACTGAGCACCAGATTAAACGACTGGTTATGGGGATATTTTTTGCAGTGCAGTAGTGCCCAGCTCTGGCATGCGCTGCTGCTCCCGCTGACTGCCAGACGAGTGCTCGGAGGGGTGTAAAGGAACGAGATCATGGATCGATGTCTCACTCTGCTCGGCCCAGCTGTAGCTGTTGTTTCTCACACAGAGAGGCTTTGTCTGGGCTCTGCACAAAAAAAAAAAAAAAAAAAAAAAACAGCCGGCAACAACTGTTTACCCTCCGCCGCCTCGGGCCTGAGCGGGGGCCTTGAACTCGTTACACCTTGCGGTAGCCAGCGGCGGCTTGCTCTTTGAGGTTGCTAATATTAACCGCCTCGACAGAACAGGAGTGGTCTGAGGAGGGGGGATGTGTGGCGTTATTGAAACATCAGGATTTTTGACTTGTATAGAGAAAGCCTGTAGACAAGCCCACTAATTGTTGAGTGTAGTGTCATTTTCTCTTTTCTTTTTCACACTCAAAGGTTCTTGACCCCAGACTGCAGGGTCTCTGCAGCTGTTAATTACAGCCTGGTTCACAGGTTACACACATGCTCACAATGGATCACACTGACACCGTTTCTGATCATTTTCTGATTCCTTTTTTTCCTGATTTAGGTGTCTGAAGTCGTCGGAGGCTGCGTAGGGAAGCCCGGACACACTCGGATCGAGGTAAGATGAGAGGAAAAAGATGTGGAAACGTGAAGAAAAAACGAACCAGAGTGTGTATCTCCCGACGTCCCCTTCCCTTTTTAGCCGGAGCTTGAAACATCTGTCAGCACTCAGACTCCGGCGGCGGCGGAGGAGAGAGCAGAGGGCCCTGGTATGCGGCAGGCCCGGCCCATGCAGGAATCAGGGGGAGCCGCTCAGCTTGGCACGACCCGCCTTGTTTATTTGCCCTGACCTCGCGTTCGCTCCGAGGTTACGGGACCTGCTCAGTGAAAGGAGCCATTGTCCTGCAGGAAAAATCTGTTACAAATATTTACCATGGAGGGGGGGGGGGTGATACAAAGCCCATGGCCTGCAGCCAGCCAGACTTGAGCTGTAAAAATCACTACAGTGCATTTTTGAATTCCTTCACCGATCACTCCTTTTAACTAGGGTTAAAATTATACCCCTGCATGTTTGTTAATGAGATCACACTGTCACAGGTTATTAGTCATTTAATAGCCTTAACATGAGGATCCTATGATTTCCTCCAGCCCAAATTTATCCCGTACAGCATGTGTGCAGGGACAGTGTGGTTATACATTTAATGGCTTTGGCTGGTTCCCCTTAATTCCCCTTAATTTTATGTATTTTCAGCAAACACACACTAATTTGCCTCCCTGGCCTCTAGTTTGTGTACGACATTATGTTTAACTGCCACGCCGATGTTTTTCTTGCAGAAAAATCTGGAGCACATCCCCGCACTACATTTCTTATTCCACAGGGTCCCCCTGTTAGGTCAGTAGTAACAAATGCATTTTCAAAAAGGCTGCATAAATTCCCTTTTCCCCCCCTCCTCATATGTTTTTTTTTTCTTGAAAATGCCATACTGGTTTTAGCTGGAATAAATCTGCTAGTTTCCATCACGTTCGCCTTTTTTTTTTTCTTTTTTTTTTCACCCTTGCAAGCCGGACCAGGCGGACACCCTCACCGGCGCATTGACATGCAACAAAGCTAATGGTGGCCGGGACAGGAGGGCCTAATCTTCACTAACTGACAAGATTTAAATTGAGGAGACATCTTCCGCTGATTAGCTCCCACACCCACAATTATCCAACTGGGGTGTCAAGCAAGGTTTAACATCTCCACTGATTCTGCTCTCCTGAGACATCCGGGAGGCAATGCAATCGCTTTTAATAACTGCCTCCCTCCTTTTGCTCCCTCCCTCCATCCCTCTCCTCCTCGACGCCCAATGCTCCTCATGCTGCACGCCGTTCCTGCCCCCCCCCCATCCCTCCTCTTCCTCCTCTATTTCTCTTTCTCTCTTTCCTACCTTCACTCCCTCAGCAGCCCCCCCAGATCTCAGTCATTCAAGCTCCCTTCAAAATTAACCTTTCCTGCGAAAATATAATTTCTCACAAAATGAACCCCACTGAGCGATTTTTTTTTCTTATTTGGAATAATTTATTCAAATTGCCCAACTCAGAACAGCAGAGCAATCTGAACACCCTGAGTGGACCCCTGAATTTGGATCTCTTTTTTTCATCTAAGGGTAGAGGGAGAAAGAGGAAAAAAAAGTTTATGTACCTTGCTGTCTTCTGGCAAATAAGGGGACGGGCTTGCTTCCACCTTCTATCCCCAGCGCTCTGGCAGCGGTATCCCCCTCGAGTGTACACCTCATTAAAATTCATCTGATCTGAATATTTTTGCAAATATGGTCTGATTGCTCACCATGACATGAAACATCCCTGTGTGTTATTTTAATCACACGCACCCCAACGGGCAACGTATATGATGGCTGTGACATTGAACTCCTCCACTGCTTGACCCCATTTTATGAGTGCACGTCACTTTAGGAGGGGCCGGGGGGACGGTGGGGGGGTTGGTTTGGAAGTTACCTGGAATGATGGACATGCTTGATAATTCTTCCCTCTTTTTTCTTCAAATGTTCACACAGCATCAGCTCGGTTTAAAGCCCCTCTCAATCACGCTGCCGTTTCTACCCCCCTTCTGCTTCGCTCTCCCTCTCTAATGAACTGTTTTCTTCCGGTGATGGAACGGGGACACAAAGCAATGTGATTAATAATTTACTGTTTAGTTTTACTAATTGATCTGTTTTGGGAGCCAGGATAAAAGTGAGGATGCATCCTCGGCGCACAATGCCTTTCATATGGCATTTATCCACAAGTCACAACCGGCTCCCTCAAGATGAATAATGAACTAAACAAGATCAAATAATGATCGCTTGGGAGTATGAGAGAGAACTCCCTTACAAACACCACTGAGTTTACCTTAGGTTCTTTCTGCATATCACACAACAGAGTTGGCGCAGGAGATGAGCTGCACCGAGGCAGGTTGTTATCAGCAACAAAGACCCATGTAAGGGCTTGCAAGGACAGAGCCTGTGATTAGTTTTTAGTGTTTGTGAAGTTGGAAAACTTTTCTGCATGTCTCTTTTAATTATGATATTGCTTGTCCAATGATCTTACATTTGCTCCTCTGTAACCTTGACTGTCTTTCAGAATGAACAGAAGAATTCACAACAAATCAAGTCATCTGGACTCCTTCACATCTAAAAGTCAAGGTGAGTTTAACACTAGCTGTGTTTACCTGGACCATGATATTCCACTAATCATGGGAACAATCGTAGCCACACAGTTATACAAACAGAAAATAATTCTGCAGTGCATTTTCTGAATTTGCATCAGGTTGAATGTAAGCAGCAGTAACAAGATGGTGATGATAATGTGGTCGACATCTTGACATTAATAATTCTACATCAGGGAAACATTGTCCAATTTGATGCCATCTGTGCACCAAGTATCGCTGATGTATACAAAGTCCTCCTCTACGTGTCCTGTGTGTTGTATCCACAATGTTGAGGAGCAGGTGTCTGTAGCTTTTAGGCACAATAGACTCTCGTTTCCCGTTGCTCGGCCCGTCCCATTTTATCCATTACTTTTTCCTGGCCAGACATTATCCAGGAGCAGGCTAAAGTCCAAGCTGGGTTAGCATGGCTCTTATCCCCGCTTACCTCTGCTCCTCCTGGGGTGGTCTGCAGTGGTGCATCCAGCTGATCTGGCTGGGTTGTCCCAAGGTCTGCTGCTCTTTAAATCAAAACTCATGCTACCTTTTGTTATCCCTATGAGTCTATTTCAGTCTGTTAATCTGATCATGTCTCAACTCATTTTTGCCCCACATAAATGTAATATTAGGTGACATAAACAAGTTTCTGAGAGGGAGGAAAACATGGCAGTTGCAAAACAAAACTGTTCTGTGGCTGCTAAACATCGCAGAAGAGGTGTGTGTCGCTGAGACTGCTGCTTAATTAGAAAGAACAGAAGACACAAAATTTGATCAGAATTGTGCTTCTTCTGTTTCCAGCAGTTTAGATGCTTCACAGTGGGCAGAACCACTTTGGGCTTTGATTTCACTTGGGTTTAAAAAATATTGTTCATGTAACTGCAGCTATATTTTTGCAAAACCCTCAATGGACCACAAAGGATAATAATATAAAAGACAAATTTAGTTTTCATTAAAAAAGAAAAAAACTGCCGCTACATCCAGAATCTGTCCAGTTTTGGGTTCTTTTTGAAAGGAAAGGGACCTTGGATGAAATGAGGCTGGCCAGATCCAAAGGAACAAATGGTGGTGAATCTTTTAGTTATTATAAGAAAAAATAGGGCTCTCCAGATGATTTAGAACATTGTATGTCATCACAGTGAATATCTGAATTGAACTATCCATTTTAATTGAAGTAAATCTGAACTCGTGTACGTCAAATTTTCTTCCATACACGGCCCCAGTCAGTCATAACAACTCAGCGTAGTCGCTGAAGTGCTTCCTGCTGGAACAGATTCAGTCTCGCTTCCCTCCTCAACCTCTCCACAGTATTGTCATGGAAAAAGTACACCGGCCTGAGGCATCCTGCTGGCTCAGCAGGGGAATGAGCATTCAGTACAGTGTATTTGTGACGTCATGAGTTTGAATCCAACTCATGACTTTTGACTCTCTGCACTAATAAAAGTGAAATGCAATAAAAGCAACGAGAAATAAAATAGCACTGCGGCAGTTTGCGGTGGGATTTATACTAGAATGTAGAGAGCACCTGTTTGCTTTATATCCCCATTGTACTGTAATGTTAAGTAAGGCATTGACTAAAGAATTCATTTCATTTTCAAATTTTAGATTTAACAAAATAATATACAAAATACCCATACACACACACAGAAACCTATGCAATGAAAAATAAAAATAAATGCAACAAAAGATGCAACGATGCAAATAATGAGAGGCAATGTTAACAATCCTGTTTTTTTCAGATAATTAATGATGTATAAATTCTGATAACATCTTTACATTAAATCTGGTATGGGCCTTGGTAAAGTGGCATGTAAGTCAAATAGGGCTGTCAAATCTTCAGAAAGGTGTTCTATTCATTTCTGAGAGTGTATATGATCATTTCAAATGAAAAAAAGCTATTCATTTCCAAAAACCATCCAGCTCTGAGGAGATGGGAATCAGACTTCCATGTAATCAATTCACTTCCCAGCAATGTGTGAAGTGATTTCTAAAATACCTTTTTTGAAAGTTTCTTGAATGTGCACTGATGGTAGGATTCTCCTGCAAGTTCCCCTGAAGTCTTCTTTCTTGTGTCTGGTTTATTTTACTGTTTCATGTTTGCTTTCAGCTTAATAGAAGTCATGCTAAGTTACTATCAATGAAAACCCCAACATTTCCTGATACCAAACAACAAGGGACTTTTATTGTGAAGAGTTTATCAGAAATAAAACATTAATCCACCATTTTACAGGCGCTCAACTACACATAAGTGCATCATCAGTAAATGTACACCTTCAAGCAGGTGCAAACTCCACTGTGCTGGAGTCAAACTGGGTCAAGTCAAGTACAGCATATGTATATAAAAAGGAGCAAAAGAGTCACAGTAGTTACCAGTAGAGGTGACAATCCTTCATTGCCTCTGCTGAAAAGGGGTAAAAAATTAGCGTGTCCACCCAGGTGTGACATTTCCATCACTGCTGATTGGAGCTGGTGCCACTGATACCCCTGACAAGCACAGAGTCATTGACCCAAGAGTGAAGCCAATAGCATCGATTGCACTGATTGCACTGATTGCATTGATTGCATCGATGGCATCAATTGCATCACCCATTGAGGACAAAAGCCAGATGTTGCTGGGTGTTGGTGGGTTTCTTGTTCAGTGTAAAAGTGGCTTTCAAAACTCTGACTGTCATTATGATTTTACTGCATGAATCATAAAAAAACAAAAACAAAGTGGTTAAATATATATGATAAGGCATATGAATGCACTGATAACATTCAAAAACATTAAGATTATTGGCCAGTTGCGAATATTTCTTATACACAGTGTTTTCATTGCTGGCTTTCAGCTACTGGTGAGCCATTTCACTGTGCTAATTTTTTGCTTGGATGGGGAGGGCTGTGGGTTAGACGAGGGAAGGAGTCTGCAATGTATTTATCCACAGCACCTTAACACTGAGGGGGGATTAAATATGAAATGAGAAACATTCCTTCCTTGATGCGCCAAGGTCTTAAAAGAGACAGAACAGGGTGAAAAACATCTTGTATCACGGAGATGTTCATCTGTTTGCAGATGAGCCATGTGTGCTTCTTTTTTTCTTTTTTTTTAGTGTGCGAGACTGACTCAAATTTACATTTTATTGTTTTGGATTACACGCTGTTGGCCCATTGAACCTAATGCGGTTTCTCTGCCGCCGTATCTGTAATGGTTATAGCTGTTAGCTTGTAAATAAGGTTTAATACACTGAGCCGGTGTGAAGTACCAGCCTGCGCGTGTGCGTGTGCGTGTGCGTGTGTGTGTGTCCACATGCTCTCAGTGGTCTCTTATAAATATTCCCATGGCTGGGTAGAGAGTGTCATTATGTGTTAGCTGCAAGTAGCATAAGATTAAAGCACCAACTAAATGCCCATATCATTACCCTATTAGCATATGACATATATGTGTATAGGTGCCTGCTTAATTAGCGTTGATTGATTGGAATCAATGAGTGTAAAAAAGGGGGCTAAGAGGGGGCAGGGTTTGTGGGTGGGTAAGTAGGGTGTCTTGTGAAAGTATCCAGAATTAAACTGAAGATAGTCCTCTTATTTCTGATTTGATTTGGCTTAGCTGTTAAACATGCAGACAATCTAGTTGCCTTTGATACTCCGCTGAAATCTATCCTGCCTGCTCCCCACCCCCCTCAAAAAAAATAGTAGCCTAATTTTGTCATGGATATTACACAGACACATGCATGAATCAGTGCTGGTTGTCATAATTATGTTAACATAGGGGATATTAAATGAGACAGGCCTATTTCCAAAGGTGAGACTGTAGAATCAACTCGGCGTTCAACAAACCTCGGTGTCAATCATGCAAGCGATTCATATTCAACTAAAGTCAAGCGCATCTGCCTGGATGCATTATTTATGTCGGAAATAAGCAGCTTAACCGAATCATGCTAGCAGCTATTAGCAAGAGACACACACCTAGCTCGCTCCCTGTCTCTCTTCGGAGGCCATGTTTGAAGTCTAAATAACACAAGTTTGATTAGGCCCACAGAAGCTAAAGCAATCCCACTGAAGTCTGCTGTTTTATAGAGCTGGAACAAAGGTACGCCTGTGTTTGTAGTTGTCATTAGGCTGTGTATGTATCTCCCTTTCTCCCGCTCACCCTCTCTGCGGGCCAAATAACAGCGGAGGTTAGCATTCCAGAGTTACGGCTCTATCCTCCTGTCATGAGTGTGCGGCTCTGTTTTAGATCAGCCGTCCCCGCCGCGCCTGATGGACAGCTCTGAGGATAAATGTAACATGAATAAAAACAGCACTGTTGACTGTACAAAGGCTTTTGTTGATGAACCGGAGCTTGCGCTGAGGGGAAAAAGCGGTGAGTTGGGGGGAGGGGGGGGGAGGGGTTGTGAGAGGGTTAAGCGTTGCCGGGTACGGTGGGGTAAGTGGTGTCCTCCTCCTCCTCACTGTTCATATTCAGCCTCCACCTTTCAAATATATCTCATTCATAATGGATAGATCCGGATCTCTGTTTTGCATCTTCAACTGACAGTTTTAGTGTTTCTTTTCCTTCACTTTTTTCGTCCCCCCCGGCTGATGTCCTGGTTACTGTGCTGTGGGAGAGTACTGCTGTTTGTAATCCAGAGGAATTTGTCTCTGTCTCAGACCAAAGGCCTGTGATCTATGGCCTACTTCTGCTCTACACTCTTAGAAATAAAGGTGCTAACTAGAACTATAAAGGGTTCTTCAGCTTGTCCCAAACGGTTCTACCCAGAACTGGGTACAAGATGTTCCGACAGAGAACCCTTCTATGCTATGATGATAGCAAAGCCCTCTGTGGTGGTTCGATCCAGAACCTTTCCACCTTCTAATGGTGCCAACAAGAACCCTCCAAAGGTATTCTACTGAGAATCTCTTTATATTCCAAGGGTTTTATCTAGAACCCAGAATCCTCTCTGGAGTTTCTATCCAGAACCGTTCTGCCTTCGAAGGGTGCCAACAAGAACCCACCCAGGGGGTTCTGCCATGAGCAGGGTTTAATCTAGAACCCATCCACAGGGATTTATTGAAAACCTATTTATACTCCAAGGATTTTGTCTTGAACTCAACAAGGGAGTTCTAACCAGAACCTCTTAATAGTCCAAAGATATTATCTAGAAGATAACTGATAGGGTTCTACAGAGAATCTATTTATAGTCCAAGAGTTTTGTTTAGAACCCACCAAGGGTATTCTTCTGAGAACTTCTTTATACTCCAAGGATTTTATCTAGAACCCACTGAGGGCATTATACAGGCATTCCAAGGGTTTTATCTGGAACACACTCAGTGGGTTCTACAAAGCACCTATCTAGCACCTTTCCAGTTGGTTCTACCAAGAACTCTTTTATATTCTGCCACAAAAACCTTTGATGATCCCTAGTTGAAAGAGCTCTTCAAGGATTTCTACAATCCTTGAAGAACTCTTTCTTCTAAAAAGGGTTCTTTGGATTCAAAGGGTTCCTAATCTCACAAAGAATGCTTTACAAACCTTCTATGCAAAAAGTTTTTGAAAGTTTTTCAAAAGCAAATGGAGTAGAACCTCAGCTCTTCAGGAAGTCCCCTTGTTGAACCCTTATTTCAATGAGTCTAGCAGAACATAAGAAACCTACAGGTTTATTGCAGGTAAAAATATCACAGAGGGCATTTTTGCTCCATTTGTCCGGCATCACTGTCAGGCTGTAGTATTTGCAGGCTGTGAGTTACAGTTAGATGGTGACAGTGAATCATTTCCTTTCCATTTTTTTAAGTGGGACAGGGGAAAATATCCCGGACCTGCACACACATAAACACCTGCACTTACACTCAACCTCATAAACCCACATACAACAAAGCTGCATCAGGTGGTCCCCACAGGTTACCCATCATCAAGCCTAAATACAGCCCTCTATCATGGGCAGGCCTCCATTTACCTCTACACAGACACACACACATAATGTAACCCTGGCAGCCCTAGTACAGGCTGCCTTTTACCCCTGCTTATTTAGATGCACTCGAGGACACAATGGGGGTGCATTAGCAGCGCTCGGCCTCACAGCAGCTGTAATTTCATTGTGGTTACCACATGCATCCTACTTGACTCTCAATTCACTCTCTGGGATGAGGGCCAAATAATGGGATTTACCCTGTCTGACGAGAGCCTCCCACCCTCCCCTTTGTGAGTGAGTGTGTGTGTGTGTGTGTGTGTGTGTGTGTGTGTGTGTGTGTGTGTGTGTGTGTGTGTGTGTGTGAATATGAGTATCTCATACATAGAACTATCTACAGGTGTAGTGTGTCTGCCTGCATGCATGCATGTATACAGCGCAGTACATGCATGTGTGTGAATGTGTTTTACCATATTTCCTTTTATCACTGCCAGTTTAGCTATCATCATCAACATCAGGGCTAAATGCGCTGCTACTCCACCGCTGTGGGTTCAAGGGATGAGCTTGTTCCAAATGGACTATAGAGTAAATGGCTTTATAGGGCAAAAGATTAGGTTAAACGTGTTAGGGATGTCATTTCAGTGTGCTACAGATCCAGTCTTTGAGTTTAAAAAAAAAAGCTTGTTGTGCATGTGGTTAAAAGTTGAGATGCATATATCATCTACAAAGTTTGATTTTTGCAGGCATAAAGGACTTGAATAAGCTCATACATATTAATATACAAGTTTTACTGTTATGCCAGAGTGCATACGGAGTATGTAATTGTGGAATGAAACTTGTTTGGATACATGTGCACATTAACATATGAAACCAAATACAAGATCAGTTAGAGAAGGGTTTCACAAGCTTAGGTTCTTGAGCCAAAATGGGTCACAAACCCACATTTACTGGACTGGCAATTGGCAGAGTAAAATACATAATTATGCTACAATATGTGAATTAATTTTCCTAATTAAAACTGATGAAGACTGTTCTTGTTTGCTACACTTGTGTGGGTGACTCAAATGCTATATGCAGGGCTGTTTTGCGTACGACCCATGAATTTATACTGTAAATGATGGCTTCACTAAAGCCTTCAAAATACAGAGGAGAGGCTCTAATGTGATTTATGTAGTGAGGTACTCGGTAATGAGAGCTTAAAAATGAACAAATTGGACAGACATCTCTTCAAACAGAGTATTCTCAGTTTAAGGGCAAATTTAAAAAAGATCTGTGCAAAGAAGACACTTTCAATTGAGACAGTGTTTTGACAGTGGAAAGCTAAGTCAGACGCGTTTGTTTGTGTGCCATTTGAATGTTAGTTTCATATGTCTGCTAGTTTGCTACCAATTGTTGTCATTGTTAGGAGCAAATTCTTGACGTTGTCTTTCTAGGCACCTCTGACATTCAGAGATTCCATCACTGACTTGCAGACTTGTCCCTAATGTGGAAGTTTGGATCCTCGGGAGACACCAAATTTCTCTTTTGGGTCTCAAGTGGGAAAAAAGTTTGGAACCCCTAGCTTTAAGGGACAAGATATCACTCCATTACTTTTTATAAACACAGATTTTCCAAAGGGGAAGTGTTCTTTCCACTACATATTATAATCTGAAGCACATGTTAAGTGTTAAAAAGGTCTGTGTCCATCAGTTGTTTAAAAATTCTTGGTAACATTTGCTGTTACGGAGTTGCTGCAGTGTTTAGAAGATGAATACAGTATAAGACTATGTTGCATCCTGAGACTGGAGTTTTTCAGTATGTCTAATACAAGGCTCTGCTTTTGCCTTAACCCTTATTTCTTAGTAATTACGGTGGAAAATAAAAAAAAGAAAAGTAAAAGGCTTAAAAACTTTTAATTTGTATTCATGAGATAAGAATTGGGAGCCATGAGAAGGAAGCAAACAGCTCCCCCATCACAATACAGCATGCATCACTTTTATCATACACTCAAATGTTCACATGCACACACACACACACACACACACACACACACACACACACACACACACACACACGCTTGCACAGATACACGTGCATGCACGCACAGGCATACAAACAGTACAAGAAACAAAAATTAATCAGGACGAACAAAGCCTGTCTGAACGTGCGGTTGCACATTAGCGTCCACATACACATTTGCAGCCACACACACACACTGAGGAAGCATTAATTTATTCAGGTTAGTGGCGTGCTTTAATTATTACAACCAGCCTCTCCCCCCCACCACAATAATAGCCGGCACGTCTGTAGCTGTAGCTGTCAAAAACAAGCTGAAACAATTTCATCTGTGAGCAGAGAAACAAACACTCTCTCCTCCTCTGTAGTGTAAAGGCCTTTAATCAGGCCCTGGTGTATTTTCTGTTTGTTTATTATGTGATAGTGAGAACATAGCCTCTAAATGTGTTATGTTGCGGCATAGGTTCACTGAGCATTTCCCAGCGAGGGGAAATTGATAGGGAGTTTCATAATTAAGCAAATTAATGAGTTTATTCGGTGAGCAGCTAAACACTTAGTACGATGCCAGCTCCTATCTCCACAGAGACATGAAAAGTCTTACTTTGTTGCTGCGGTTGTTTGTGCCGTGAGTTTGTGCGCGCACGTGTGCGTGTGTTACTATATGGGAGTCTGTCTGAGTTAGCATCCCTTTGTTTTTTTCGTTCACTTTTCCAGTCCTTTGCATTTAGACGGCCACACAGAAAAGCATTGTGCTGTTTTCATGCCGATTTTAAAGCTATGCAAATAGAAACACACTACAAAGACAATAACATTTTTTAAACATCAAATATGCTGCAGTAGATTCTCAGAAATTAACCATCCACAGCATTTTTTTTTTCCTGAATCATTTGTTTATCATCAGTGGCCTCAGGGATAATGCATCCCTCATTTCTAATATCTAGCTGTGTCATAATGGCCCCCCCGTGACAGCAGGCTATTAATGAGCGACCATTTTGTGCCTTTGACTGCAGTTGCACTGGGCTTCATTAATTTCTACAGGTCTGTGAGGTGAGAAGAGATGGAGAGGGTGCAATTGCGAAGGCCACTGTCCCCAGAGACACAGCACAACTGACTATCTGAATGCTTGATCATCGCTTCTTTGCTGCTTTGTTTTTCTTTGAGCACCAAAAAACACACCCCATTTACACCTGGTACTGCCAATGGGATCTGTATCCGGACACCGCTAACATCCCTCCGCCAAGCTATCAACGTTTGGGACAAGAAACCAGTAAAATTTCATCATTGCAATCATTTAAAAATACATTGTCACTTTTGATCATTTCATTAATTACTCTGGCATGTTTAATCTGAATGTCTCCACCATCTAGCTCCACACATTTTTATACATTCATTGCTAGACTTGACTAAAGCAGATCAGCTGCACAGATTATTTCAGTTATTTCTTACTATATATCATTAATTCCCCAACCTAATGCTGCTTTTATAAATTGGTGTTAGGTTGAAATGATCTGTATCACTGTTATGTTGTGTATGGATATCAGCACGTATACGGATTGTGTTTACACCTTCCTCTGAACACAATGACAGCCAGACCTCTGGATGTGTTCAGGTAAATCTGATAACATTCTGATCAGACCCATTTACAGCCTGCATTAACATGCCTTTTTCCTTACCTGGATAACGTGTCCAGATACAGATCACATTTTATTAGCAGGTGTAAATTGGGTCTTTATACATTCATGTATTCTTGTAAGTGTGTGAAGAACTGTTTGCTTCAGTCTGTGTGTGTCTATGAGCGTCTGCCAACATGTTGGGTGTGTAATTACTTAAGAATAGGAAACCGGGGCGGTCTCACAATGACAGATGATGACCCACCCCCACCCCCCTACCCCTCATTCAGTAACGACGGTCCTCGCCTCAACACACGGGGCCACCCTAGGGCCAGAAGAGGAAATGAGAGGGTTTTTTAGAGGACATAGACGCCATTAGGTCACCACAAGTGTCCCACCTGCTGTTTATCTCCTGTTCTTTCAGCCTCTCACTCGATTTTTTTTTTTTTTGCTTTCTCTCTCTGCTTGTGTTTGGCAGTGGCGACAAAAACAGGTGTCAAAGTGCAGAGGAATGATATCGCGCTCCTGCTGGGTGTGACTTTGTTGTGTGAGCATGAGCCTGTGTGTGTCTTTGTGTGAGGGCAGGGATGAGGAAATCGGCAGTGTGCTCTACAAGTTTGAAAATTAGTGATTATGTTTGCCATGTAATTACATATAAATCATTTTTAACATAATGTTACTGCCACCAGGGGTGTAAATCACAAGTTTCATCACTATACAATATCTGTTCTTTGGACAACAGTAAGATATTTGTCCTGCGACAGATATGAGACAGTATCATATAACCATTTAACGCAATCAGTTACAGAAGAAGCTGCCACTCCTTTCTTCACACAATTCATAAATAATTAAGTATAATTGTAACTAGTTAAGTTTACTTTAAATTGACTCCAATAGCATAAAATATTGCTTAACAACTTATATAACCGTATAAAATTCGGCTCAATATTAACTATCAAATTCCACAGACAATTGATTTTTGCTCATCACTCTTGTTAGCTTAAGCATATGGCATTTTATATTGCATAACCTTAGTGGGTAGTGAGAATTTCCTCTACTCATAGCTTAACAATTCTTACTTAAGTCACTGTATATCCCAACAGAAAATCATGGTTAAATTTCAGCCTGAATGCTCATTTTTTTCAGCCTAACATCGATGAAACAGCAGCTAATAATCACAGTTCTGTTGAATAACATATCTTAACACATAGAATAGACACATAATCAGTAATTCGAGGCAGAATTCTTGCTATTAGAGTTAGAAATATTTCATACAGGTTTAAAAACAAATACTAAAACAAAAATCGTTATATGCAGATGATGCAACTTTTTTTGCTGCAGCTGGCATCATGATTTAAATTTTGCATGCATGTTTTTTCAGTCTTACAATGATGAAACAGAACAAATAATATACCTGTTCTAAGTGTTTTTATATAAACAAAAAAATATTCTAGCTTCTTTCTTTTGCTTATTTAATTTCAAACACATTTTAAACAAAAAAAAAAACCTTTTCAGGAGTTAACAACATTTTTAAGCAAAAAACAGTTTCATATTTGCATTTGTCTATACTCTATTCCATATAGCCACCTCAACTGTATAAAGTAAATAAATAAAAAAATAAAAATAAAAATACCATCCTTAATGACGGAGGAGACCTGGGCCTTGACTCCACGTATAAAATATCACATCTGTTTGGTACATATTATGTGCATGAAAGGTGAGATAAATTATCTCTATTTCATCTTCTGTCACAATTTAGACATCACAGTACAAATATCAAACTATCAAATTAAATAAAACACATGAATGATTGTGTCTTACCTCTTGTACCTCTAGTGGGTGGGAACTGGGGATGAAACTGGACCTCGAAGTCCTCGCTCCAGATCGGTGGATTGATATACCCCTGCTGAACACCATATAAAACTGTAATGTTATCCAATATACATTCTGAAATACTTAACTCTTATTTGCTGACTCAAAAAGCAAGTTTGCGTGTCATTTGCCTGCGACTGACTGTGACTTTCTGTCTTTCCCCCTGCGCAGCTGCAGAGTTTTTACTGTGCAACCGCAGCAGCAAACTGCAAATGTTTGCATGAGCCTTGAATATCAAATGTTGATTTAAATCTATTTTTTTTTTCCTTTTTTTTTTTTTTTGTCGAAAGATCAGTTTAAAACATTGCACACGAGGACTTCATCAGCTCTGACAAAGTGCTGACATGGCAGCCCTTTGTGATGTGTTTATTGTGGAAATTCAAATGGCAAAATTACGATGCAGCCCTGAGGTGAATTCATATGTACATGCAGTGGTAGCCACTGATGGTGTGACGGCAGGAAGAGATGTTCCAGTCTGTTTCTCTTCCTCTTCATCTGTCTTTGTTCACCTCCCCTCCCCTTTTTTTCCCCTACTCATCACTGATATATCTCTCTTCACTTCTAACCACCCCTCCCCTCACCTCTGTCCTCCCGTCCTCGCTCCCTCCCACCCACCAGCACAGACAATAAATATCATGTCACGAGGATGGCAATGCTCCTTCATGGAACACTGCATGTTTATTAGAGGCAGGAGAAGTTTAAGAGAAATGCTAACAGTGTTCATTAATGGGCCGCATCCGCGTTTGATGAGGCATGGCACATCCTAGCCACCGGCCAAACGGGAGAACGGGCGGGGTTTTCTTGGGGGGAGGGCGGCGGGACGACGGGCATAACGGCCACCGGTAAACGGCTGGTAATTGTGTCCAAATTGTACGACGAGAAGGCCTCTCAAGGACTGACAGTGACGGAGCAATTATGGCAAGCCAAGCGAGCTGTGTCAAATTAGCCCTCTCCTCCCCTTCCTCCTTACTCCAAAGCCCAACCCTTTCTGCCACCCGCTGACGGGGAGTCATATTTCTTTGCCCTACACAGCAACGCCGAGTGATAAACCCATGATTGTGAATGATAGGCAAGACTGATTCAAACTGTCAATAGCATTGTACGTGAACGACAGGTCACGTGAGTGTCTGAGCAGGTATAGAGATGTTTAATATCTCTCTAACACTCATAGAAATAAAGGCGATAACTAGAACCACAAAGGGTTCCTTAGCTTGTCACATAGGAGAACCTTTTTTTTGTTCCTGGTAGAACCTTTTCTAAAGGCACCACTTGGACTCTCATAACCCTCTATGTTGAGTTCTAGCAACATAAAGGATGTGCGTATATAGAACCATATGAAATTCCACCCAGAATCCTCTCTGGAGGTTCTATCCAGAACCATTCCGCCATCTAAGGGTGGTAACAAGAACCCACCCAGTGGTTCTACCAAGAAACATTTTATCTAGAACCCACATGGATGGTTTTACTGAGAACCCTTTTATATTCCGAGGGTTTTATCTACCATGAACCCGCGGGGCTGTACTGAGAACCCTTTTATATTCCAAGGGTTTTTATCTAGAACCCACCTAAATGGCTCTAACAAGAACCTTTTTATGTTCTGGGAGATTTGTCAAGAACCCACCCAGGAGGTTCTACTGAGAACCTTTTTATATTCTAAGGGTTTTATTTGGAACCCACCAGAGGTGCTCTACCAAGAACCCTTTAATATTCCAAGGGTTTTAACTCAAACCCACCAAGGTGGTTTTGCTGAGAACCCTGAGAACGAACTTTCTCTTCCAAAAAGGATTCTTTCAATGAAAAGTTATGAATGGCACCCTCAGTCAACCCTTTCTTCAAAAGCAGGGTTCTTCAGGAACGAATGACTCTGAGTAGAACATCAGCCCTTCAAGAGGAACCCCTTTGGAACCCTTCTTTCTCAGAGTGTAGTTGGATAGAGGGGGGTGGGTGTGTCTCATGTGTTCATCGACCCAACAGAGGGAGTCTTTACCGGGGAAGGTCATCAGTCAGCGT
Organism: Lutjanus campechanus; assembly: GCA_027495735.1. NCBI lineage: Eukaryota > Metazoa > Chordata > Actinopteri > Lutjaniformes > Lutjanidae > Lutjanus > Lutjanus campechanus. Next base: position 42,193 of record JAJHUR010073480.1, read on the forward strand.
CGGCTGTCAGGGATGGATCACACACAGCGGAGTGCGCCTGACTTTGGTAATTACATCTGACTGCAGAGTGGGGATGTCTTCTTTTGTGGGCCCACAATGACTGCATAATTTATAATTAACTGCAATCAGTTCAGTCACAAGGATGTTCATCAGGGCTTTTTGTTTTAGGGTGGGGTGGTTGGCAGTTTAGAACTCGATCATCATTCAATTTGTCTGAAAGTTACATGCTTCAGTTTGTAGACCATTTTGTCAGCAAATCTTTTCATTTTTCTACTCAACTCCTAAGAGCTTTGTTTTTTCTGTCAGTCATTTTTGTTTGACTGCATCACTGCCATGCTAATAATGATGGTTAAGCACGCCCTCTCTTGTAATATTGCTATTATACAAGTGTTACCAACAAAAAAATAGTAATTTAAGCAAATTGTATTCACAGAGGTGGGGAGTAACTAAGTACAGATACTTTGTTACTGTACTTGAGTCAACTTTTCTTGAGTGTTCTCCTCTTTACATTTTCAAAACGAGCTTGTTGCTTTAGTTTTAATGCTTTTGAGGGGAATTATTGATTATTTTTATTTTGCATCATTGCGTGCCACGTTCACAACATCAATATGGATTCCTGCTTAAAGTGATGGGACAATATCACATAAAAAAGACAATTCCTTGGTGTACCCATCAGTGCATATCGTGCATGACAGATGCAACAAGATGAAAACAACATAAAAAACAGCAAGACAAAAAACAACGTAAAAGATATACTCAGACAAAAATGACGTAAGATATGTAACAAGACAACTAAGATGTAAACAAGGAAAAAGAAGTAAAAGACGAAAACCAGGTAAAAGATGCAACCCCCCCCCCACAAAAGTCAAAAACAACATGAAAAATTTAACAAGACCAAAACTACCTAACATGGTGAGAAAGACGTACCAAGACAAAAATGACATAAAAGATATAACAAGACAAAATCAGGTATAGGACTTAATGAGACAAAAATTATGTAAAAGACAAAAAAAAATGCAATAAGACAAGAAAGGTGTAACAAGACCAAAAAAAGATGTAAAAGACATGATGACAAAAACTATGTGAAAGACTTAAGATGAAACTTACATAAAAAACAGAAATATCCTTCAGAGGGCATTTCAGAGCCTGTACTCTTTTACTTGAGTAAAGAAGTTGAATCAGTAGTTATACTTTTCCTTTTTTTACACGAGTATCTGTATCTCTCCTCGACAGCGCTGTAGCATCAATCTAACAGGATCATAAATAATATTTATTAAAGTTTAAATTTATTAAGTATTTTATAAATGTTACTTAAACAGCTGCAGTAGCCTAACAGGAGATTGCAGTCCCACTGTGGTTTGTGATTTATTTTCATGAAAAGAGTGACGAAGCTGTCATGTTGATTTGAGCACGTTTTTCACCATCACTTTGTTTGGTTGGGACTACCTGTTGTATAATCATCATTCTGTTTGTCTGAAAGTTACACGCTTCACTGTTTTGTCAGCAAATCTTTTCATTTTCTTATTGAAAAGAGCTTTTTTCTTCTGTCAGTCATTTTTGTTTTTCCCACCACAGAATATGCATTCTGGAAGGAGCTGAATATATGTTTCACTAAGTCTTATGATGTATTCTTTATGACCCCTCTGCCATTGTTTATGCAAACCAGAGGGGGGGGAGAGAGAAAGAACAACGTATTGGCTGCATGTGCAAACTTTAGATGGAACAAATGGGTTTTATGAAGATCACAGCAGAGGGGATCAATAGGACTGATGATTCAAGGTGTCAATCCATACATGCAAACACATTCTAATTGATTTTCTCCTATTGATTTCACTTGTGCCTCTGCGGCTCTGGTTAAGATGGGAACATGTATTTGTATTTGATGATAGGATTCAGGCAGTGATTAGTCTTGCAGCGTGTCAAAATTAGTGTTGCTTTGATTTATGATTATAATGCATATTAAATAAACCTCAGACAACTGTGTGCCAGCTTTGAATTATCATGAAAGTGGTATAATTTATGCGCTGTAATGTGATAATCATCTTATGAATTATGTAAACAATTATGCCCATAAATCACACTTCTTAAATCATCTGAAAGGAGTCTTTTGGATCCCTTTCTTTGTACTTACGCTCAAATTTGAATATTAAATTGTAATGCATAAAGTCTCTGCTCTACATTGTAGCACTGAATACACAGGTAAGGAATGAAATGCAATATTGCTGTGTGTGTGGACGTGCACATGCATGTGCACGGGTGCGTACATGTGCCTGCCCGCCAGTGCCTAAGTTTGAGTCCAAGTATATCAATCTTGCTACTGCCATTAATGTCACTTTCAGCTCATCATTCCCAAATTATATTTAATAATAGATAGCTTTTGGGCATAAATGTTAATGTAGAATTGCATAGAATTTTATGTTCTGAAAATGACATGCCTTTAGTTAACCTCTCAATATTTAGAGAGCTACTTCACTTCCATGCAGATGCCCCCCCAAAAAAAATCCTCCTAATAAGTGGATGCAGGCTCATAACTTTCTCTGCAAACTTTCCTCTTAGTCTTAACCAAACATTTCCCTTCGTTCTGCCCTGAGCTTTGACTGCTTGAATAGTAAACAGCCGGTTTGATTATTGATTTTACTCCTAAAAGCAATTTTAGCTAATGTGGCTAAGATAACATGTCAGCACTGATTCCCAGTCAACGTTATGATACATGCCATTTCCAAAAAGCAAAAGCCAAAGGTAGGTTTTTCATGTCAAAACATATTATGTGGGGGTAGGTGAAGTTTATTTCATGTGACCATTTTTTAAAGAATTTAGTCATCATGGCTTTCTTTATTAAAGATACTCTTTAAAAAAAATAGAAATGCACAACTTATTTTTGCTCCCACTTTTCATTAGTTGAAGTAAAAGAAAATATCTCTTCTGTGCACACAAAAGTTTTATTTCTATCCAATTTTCTTCACAAAATAAAATCCACAATAATGAGCTTTTCTCCTTTGCAAATATGATACATCAACAGATGTGGCATATAGAGGTGCTGATTAAACAGCATGATTATTGCACAGGTGAACCTTAGACTGCTCACAGTAAAAGGCCACTCTAAAGTGTTCATTTTTTCCTTAAAAAATATTTATTAGACACTGAAGTATGGCTATTTCACATGGGGCTACAGATTCAACTTTTTTTTTTCCCTGAAGGGCAAAGTCAGGGGTCATGACTTCTGCTGGTGAGAAAAGTGACATCTCTAGCCCCATGTGATTGGTCACAATAAAGGACCACAATAAAATGTGTAGTTTTATCTTGAAAAAATACATTCATTAGGCACTGAACTATGGCTATTTTACATAGGGCTACAGATAACATTTTTCTTCCCAGGAGGGCAAAGTCATGATGCACCCTGCTCTGCCTTTGATTTGCTTACCCTATGATACCCTAATCCAGTGGTTCCCAAACTTTTTCCAGCATGCCCCCCTTTCGGAAGCCAACAAAAGTTCAAGCCCCCCACCACAAAATTTTCAATCAA
>JAJHUR010073482.1:0-29940 GCA_027495735.1 Lutjanus campechanus
AGTATAAAGTACGTATTTTCAGTGTTTGAGTTTGAAGTAATTCAAAAGTATCCATTACAATTTTTGTAATCCAATGGAATATATTAATCATTACAAAAACTGCCATGTAATTTGCATTCAGTAATTGATTACATTTAAAAGTAATCTGACCCAGACCCCTGTGTGTGTGTGTGTGTGTGTGTGTGTGTGTGTGTGTGTTCACCTTAAAGAAAGGGGCTGTACCCATGCTGGGGAAGTACATGGGTGAGGTCATGTGGGTTCTAGTGACTCTATTCATTTCTAAAGGTGAGCAGAAATCAAGAAAAACAAAGTACACGGATCAGAGAAGTAAACAGAAACATTTACCAGTATTAGCAAATTTCGATTCACTGGATAAAAACAGAAATGTTAAGTGAACTTTAATTTAATTTATATAGTTTCCATTTGTTGTAACTAACAATATTTCCTCCCATATGAATTAATATTTTTTTAACTTCTCAAACAGCCAAATGGTGAAAAGCCAGAAGTAAAAGCTCCGTGTTAGGAGAAGTCAAAACAAGCCTTTAATCCGTTCGGTCCTCCCCGTGGGAAAGGTGATTCTCCGGCCTCTCTTACCTGCTCTCGTCGCGCTCCTCACACATCAGATCCTCTTGACGTAGACTTTTGTCTCCACCTGGCGCTTCCGTTTTATACCGCCGTCCACGCGGGCCCCTCGTGCTCGAGCGTGTGCGCGTGTTGCCTCTCCATGCTAATGATATGAACGAGGAGAGTTGGTCAAACTGTGTGAAACACCCCAGAGTTCAGTATCACACTTCCTGTTAGACGCTTCAAAATAAAGCTCTACCACCTGTTCAGTTTGGTACAGTGATTATTTGAAGTGGCAGTAAAAAAAGGAAATGGAAATACAATGATCCAAAAGTTATCAAATTTTACGTGGGCCTTAAATTAACTGTTCCATGAGGCATGATTTTTAAAACTGAAACACAGACTCTTTAAAAATAAAAAAATAAAAAAAAGATTTTATGTCATTTATAAAAGTACAGTCTGACTCTATTGGATTTATAACAATGCCCCTTTCCTTCAATAAAAAACAAAACGAAACAAAACAAAACAAAACAAACAAAAATAAAATATCATCAACAACAACAACAAACCAGAGCAGGGTAAGGTTTATTTCATTAGGGATTTCAGTTGAAGTGCCCAAGAACCCCTTATAGTAACTTATACTCACATTTTAGTGCATTGTAACAGCTTATAATGCATAAAATGATTACAATATATTACCATCACAAGAATTATAATACACCATTATCCTTGCAAAAATAAATGTCAGTTAGCAACCAGGAATATTATTCCTATCTTATGATTATAATTATAAAGCATTATGGATATTTATGAGTGTGTATAACTATAACTATACAGTGGTATATGCAGATTATAAAGGATTATAGGTCAATACATGTTTATCATGTGTGACATGGGCATCATAGAAAATGTTAAGTTATTTTGTGGACTAAACAATTCATTGATTAATCAGAAAAACAACTGGCAAATTGTCATCAATACATAATGAAATGTGTCTGAAATTGAGCGAGCGTTCCTGTGGAAGTCCAGTATTCATGGTAACATGATGTTTGGCCCTGGAGTTAATCAATAATGACAACAATCATTAGTTGCAGCCCAAACTTGGAAAACTACTTCAGAACTTTTATTTTGAAGGGAGAGGGGAGAAGACTTCCGGTATTCCTCTGGCTAATTGTAATTAACATGATGCAGGTGATAGTGAACCTCACGTGCACTCGTTTGTGCGTAAAATGCGGTGTGTGCGCGCGCCGGTGAGGCCGCTCAGCTCCTGACTCTCGCGCTCTCTGTCTCTCTTTGTAACGGTACGCGGCCTGTCGACTCAGCAGATCATATACACCCAGGCACAGAGGTGAGGGTGGGGAATGCGGGCCTGTTGTTGGTCTATTCGTATAGGTCAGCAGTGCCATCGTATAGAGCAACAATGGCCGGGGCTATAGGCAGAGAATGAGGAGGATTTGGAGTGTCATCCGGGGAGCATGTTTCAGTGGTGGCTTCCAAAAGTTGAGGAAATTGTGACAGAGGAATTTAATTAGTGACAATTGTAATTAATTGATAATAACATTATGATAATAACATGCGCTTGAAATGAAAAGCTTCACTAGAAATGTGATTCGAGAGAGCTTCTCTTTTGCAGTTGTTGAGAAAACGCAACATTTCAAGGCAACTTACCGAAGTAGATATTTAAGTTTTGAGCCCAGTTCAAACTCGTAATTTTTGGAAAAACTTGTACCAACTAATAATCGTTTGATTGAGATATTTCCTCTTATATAAACTTGAATGTTTGAGTTTTAGAACCTTCCAAAATTAGTTTTTCAGAAATTGATGAGTTAATTCATTGAAGTGGGAGTGAATAATGGTTAATAATTTAATACATTCAGTTGCAATCATTTAAATTTCAGACCACCCAAATAATGACAAATCAGGTTCACACTGCTAACAATTTTTGAAATACATTTTTTTAAATTCAAATATTTAAGTTATCTGAAGTTGAGAAGGAAAATATCTTAACAAAAGATTATAGGTCAGCAAAACTTTCTTTAGGTTCTTTCAAAACTCAGAGTTTGAGTAATTCAAAAATCAATTTTTTTATTTTTTTTTTACAGTGTATAGCACCATATCATACAAAAGAAACCTCCATGCACACACACATAAAATACATATAGATACACACTTACAAAGAAGCAGTGCATAAAGATGATGTCTTCATTTAAGAAAATGCTCAAGTGAAAAGGAAGGTCTTTGGTTTTTAAAAGAACATAGTATCAGAGCAAGTCTAAGATCAGCAGGCAAACTGTTATGTTCTCTGGGTGCATAAATACTGAATGCCATCTCACCAGACCGTGAAAGTGCTCTAAGCCAGAAGTTTTCAAAGTCTGAGACTGTGGTCCTGCCCTCAGACAAAGGTTGGTAAAAGACACCCTTGTAGTTTACTTGCTTAATCTTCCTCAATTCCTGTATGTCTATGGGATCATTATTTTGTTATTTGATCCCCTTAGATGCTCAACTGTTAAATCAATAGAGCCTAATATTGCTGTTTGACATAACTTCAGACTACACCAAATACATAAGAAAGGTAGTCCAAAGGCATTTATTAGTTTCTGACTCTGGGGAGACACAGTAAAATTTCCTCATACTGTATCTCTGAGCTCTCTTTCTATCACACACATGTAGGGTACTTTATGTGATCTCCTTGGGATAACTAATGTAATAACTAATGTTTTTTCACTTACATTCACTGAGCTTCACCTGAAACTGTTTGGACCCCCCTTGGGAAGGCCCACCTCCCACTCTGAAAACCTAAATCCACTAAATCTAAATGGCCCCATGGAGGAGATTTCTGACTTGTGACCAGAGAGATCTTCCTGGGTTAGAAACTGACAGCATGTGTGAGATGTACTGTGCAGCCAGACCAGTGAGAGATTTGTAAACAAAATGTAGAATTTTAAATTTAATTCTGAACATGATAGGTAACCAACAAAGGTTTCAGAGAATGGGAGTTATGTGATCTGATCTTCTTGTCCTGGTTAGGACCCGAGCAGCTTGGTTCTGGATAAGTTGTATCCTATGGATTGTTTTGTTTGTAAGACACATAAACATGTGTAAGTTTCTATAAGTTGGTTTTGGAAAGAAAGCCTCTGATTTTGGAAATGTTTCTGAGTTGGAAAAAGGCAATATTGGTGATGGCACCGATATGATTCTTAGAGCTGAATTCACCATCCATGGTTACTCCTAACTTTTAATCTGGTCACATGTTTTTAGTGATCTAGCTGTCTTGCTAACATAGTTATGGTAGCTCATATTACATTTGCTGAGAATGTTGTCAGGGGGATGCGTTTTAAAGGTTCAATCAGCCCGGTCGTACTACCAACTCGTCAGATAGGCTACCAGCAAAATGTCAATGCCCCTCGGCTACTCATAAAGGAGCGGACGATACCTGTTTATCATGCCAATAGCTTTGAGACAAAATTGAAATATTGTCGGTCTAAGAGGTTGTCTTCATGTCACATCCAAAGAATATTTTGGCACTGATGTCTTAATTTAAACCCTGGACTGGACTAACCAGTACTTCAATCGACAGTAGGGCACGGTTGCCACAACAACCCCCACCACCATCACCACCACCTCATCTGGGCCTTGGCCCTTGACATTTCATCTGGAGAGAACATGAAGAGTCTGGCACCATGTTCCTGTTAAGATTTTCATCGTCATACAGGCACAAAGACATGCACAGACATATCTGCAGAAACACACAAAGGCGCTGGCTACATCAAAGGACACCAAAGTCACGACTGCCATCGTTATCCCACTCACTGCTCTACGATAGCTCTGTACCAACATCATTCTATAATCAAACATTCACATATAGTGGTGTGTGGTTCTTTAAAACATGAATTTTTCAGGCAGCGAAGCCAAGTGTCTTGTCACCGTCTCCTATATAACTGAGCTGAATACACATTTTGCAGGATTATACACTATAATAGTAATCACTCCTTTGTTTTACTTCATAAATCCAATGTGGCGAAGATTCTCAGAATGCTCCACTTAACTTTTGGAAAATTGGGTTCTCCTATAGCCCACAGGTGTACATGAGCTTTTCAGACATAAGATCTGTGTGGGGTAAACTTAATAAAGATAGGGTTTTCTGGAAACGTTTACATTTCATTTCACAGACGCACATGTTACATGAGGATGCAACACTGACACAACTGTTGTATTACGCGTGTATTGTTGGATAAACAGATTTTGCATATAGCTGGTTTAAAATATATCAAACAGGCCTGTATATGAAACATAAAAAATAAGATGTCAATGCAGACACAATGAGCTGCAGTGAAGGAAGATCAATCACACTTTTGAATATGAAAGAGTTTTTCACACACTTGGAATTACATCAGTCATTCTCCATGTGTTAATCAATGGGCTTTTTGAAGAGCGTGCTTCATTAGAGAACAGAAATATGTCGGTGAATTTTCGTTGGCTCTATTTCATCTTTTCCCATCAGATCAGCTGTTGTGTCTTATTACTCCAGCTAAGCATGTGTGGTCTGATTTATACAAGGGACTGAAACGCATTTTGTAGTTTGGATTGCACTAAAAACGCTGATCACCTACAGTAGGACCACAGAGGAAAATAATGAAGTTGTGTTCCTGGTGTGCCAGATGTGACTATAAAATGTGAATGAAAAAAGTCCTATGCCATGATTTCCATGGATATCTATGCAGGTTAAAAGACTGAACACATCCCAAAAGACTTTAAGTTTTCTGCTTACGGATTTTTAAATCATAAGACACATCTCTTTATACACATTTTTATTTTCGCTTAACTGTAATTGATTTAAATGGAGAGAAAAAAAAATTGAATGTCTTTCAGTGTCTATTTTAATGTGCATTCTATTCACATAAAGCAAATTAATTTTTAGTATATCTCTGTGTTTATATATTTATGCATGTGCATCATCCATCCATCCATCCATCCATCCATCCATCCATCCATAACTGCCTATCCGTTGCTGGGTCATGGGGGACTGGAGCTGATCCCATCCGACACTGGGTGGGAGGCAGGGTACACCATGGATGGGTCACCTGTTCAACAAATGGCTGACACATATGTCTCTATATATGGACTCCTATATATCAAATCAAATCAAATCAAATCAAATTTTATTTATATAGCGCCAATTCACAACAAAGTTGTCTCAAGACACTTTACATATAGAGTAGGTCTAGACCACACTCTATAATCATATTTACATCCGACAATTGAAACAATCCCCACATGAGCAAGCACTTTGGCGACAGTGGCGAGGAAAAACTTCCTTTTAACAGGCAGAAACCTCGGACAGATCCAAGACACATGGTGGGCGGCGACCTGACGGCACCGGTCGGATTTGAGAGGGAAAAGGAGAAGGGGAAGAAAGAGGGGAGCACAACTCTATTACAAACAACCTCTCACTCACATTCACACCTATGGGGAACTGCAGTCACCCATTAACCTGCATGTCTTTGGATTGTGGGAGGAAGTAAAGGCAGTGGAGGAAATCCACACAAACATGGACAGAACATGCAAACTCCATACATGAAGGGCCAAGGTTTAAACCCAGAACCGTCAGCCAGCTTGTATAAGGCAATTTAAATGATTTGTTAGCACACTGGTAGCCGAGTGGCTGTCACAATCAAATAAAGGATGCATTCAAGCGAGTTTTCTGGTAAAGATTTTATTTTTGTCGATGGTTAAAAATGTTCTATTGCAATTCTTTTGCTTTTGCTTATGCATTGTAATTTGTAATTTGACCAAATCCAGTCCAACGTGAAGAACCTGAGTCTGTCCGCTAGTGAGAAATGGGAGACAAGGATGCATGAGCAAGAAATGTGCCCCAGGATGCCTATTTAATTTCCCCTAGCTGTGTGACACTTCCCTGTTTGCTACATTTGTGTGACTTCCAGCAGTGACTCAAGGTGTCCAACAGTGACTGAGAGGGGAGTGTGTGCTTCACTCCTTCACTTTGCCTCCAGTGACTTTTCACTGATGCTCACTTAAGCACAATTTGAGTGTAAAAATTAATGAGGCCAACCACTGAATACAATCTCATCTGGTGAGCAGCGGCGGCTCATATTTCCTTCCTGTCTTCATCTGCACATGTGAAACCTTGCTATTGCACAAACCATGACCTCACCTGTGCAGCATCTACAAGCTACATTTGTCCAGTTTGCTTGTTCCCTCATGGGCACTTTGGAATAAGCATCTCATGGACTTGCAGCTAACACCCACCATAATATTTTTACCCACCCACATAAGGAAAAAGGCAGTGGGCTTTAATTTAATAGCTTTCTCCCACTGTGATGAGGAGAGAGATTCAGATTATTGTCCAAGCACACTCTGAACCGCTTTGTTCGCCCAGAGGTGGAGCAGCTGGGTTATTGCTTCTCACAGCTTATTGTTTTTCCTGTTGTTATTTGTCCCAGTGCCTCTCGATTACAGCAGGGGAGGGCGTAGATGCGGATAATTCTGCGACAGGCCGTTAAATGTGGACCTGGTCAGCCTGGCTGGCCTTATTATGAAACTGCTATTGAGGTTATTGATTAAAAAAGACTTGTACTGTGTGTAACACCTCACTGTAGACACACTAAAAGTCTCACTTTAAACTCTTCTTCTACTCCCTACCATTCACCCATTTTTGTCTTTTTAGAGGGTGGTAGGGGTTTTTGAGGGGGATATAATAGGTCAACAGTATATGCAACATAAAAGTGGCATATACTTTGAACCTGAGGATGAAGTTGACATGCAGCTCAGCACTGTGTGCAAAGTTTTTCTAGTTCTAAATCTGTAATAAACATTGTGTTTTGGTTAGGCTACTATTCACATTTTGAAAGTTTAGAGCACCGATCATAGAAAAATTCATGCTGTGATTTTGTACCAAAAACTTTTGACATTTTAGGGATTTCTTCCTAAGTCCTACGCCTTTTTATTGGTAGGACAGCCTTAAATTGACAGGACATGGGATTGAGAGAGGAAGGGAGACACCTAGCAAAGGGCCATGGGCAGTAGTTGACCCCATGGCTGCCTCTGAGGACTGATAGTTTCTGTACAAGAGCCACATGCTCTACCAACTGAGCTACTGCGACAATCACCTTGGTCAGCTCTGACCTTTCCTGTTTCCTGGAGACATGTTATGTGCTAGGCTCGTCTATGTTAAAATGACCTGCAAAAGTCACATACAGTCACATCTTAAGTTAGCTATTGTAAACAAAACACTAGCTAACTAGCTAGCTAATCTACAGTAGCGTTACCAACAGTACCAAGTTTGGACACACATCCAATTCAATGCTTTTTCTTTTTTAAATTTTTTTTATAAGAAATGGTTCAGATGATACCATCAAAAAGATTCACACACTGTCTTCCAGCAACATCTTTTAACCATCTTCAAAATCTGTTTTTTTTTCAACATAGACAAGGCTAGGACATAGCATATCTATGTACAGGAAACAGGGGAGGAGTACCAGGTTTACTCAACAGTTAGTGGAGCACAGAGAGAAAAGGGGTGGGACTAATTGTCAATTGGATGCCAAGCTTTCGTGTTGTGATGATTGCTCAGAAACCCCCTTGTTGTTAATACACATAATTTGTGGTTGAATTTTTATGACGCTGTGATTATCGGAGATGGCACAATAGGTCATTTTATACAGTGAGGTCAAGTTTAAAGAATTGGTTTCACTACAATGAAATGACTACTATGACTGACTAACATCATCACCACACATTAATTCAGTTGGGCTCACTGAATCCACAAGAACCTTAACTTTACAGTAAGACCCACTTTATGCAGTTCTGAACTGTTTAGGGATCCCAATATGCATGAATATTGAAATAGAATAGGTGAAAATAACACATTGATGCTGCATACAAAAAAATGAATGGTTATTGCCCAAAACTGCATGGGATTAGCATAAAACGGGCATTTCATCCAGATATTTTGAGGCGAGAGGTCAAGGGAAATGTAGCCGAACTTTGGAGGATTATTTAGCCTCTTTCCTGACGAGCTGGTACTTATGGATGCCTTAAGTTTCCAAATTCTACAAGGTATCTAGCTTTAAAACTGAGACCACTACAGCCCATAGAGACAGTAATGTCAGCCAGGGACATGGGCATCGTCGAGTTGAAGAGGTTAAACAAGTTACATTCTCTTTTTAGTTTATGGATTCATGTCATGATCGAGTTATTATGAGGTTAGTCTTCTGAGGACAAATATACATTGATTCCCAGTTATCACATTTGCTTCCTCATATTATTCTCTTCTTTCAACCTATATTTCTCTCTCTCTTTCTGCCCCACCGTCTCTCTCTCTCTCTCTCTCTCTCTCTTTGATGATGGGGGTATTTCTATTCTGTGGGGGCTGTGAGCTCAGCGAGTTTGTTTCTGTGTCTATAATCCCCTCTCTCTGGGCGCCAGCGTATAAAAGCGGAGAGGGGCCTGGCGCACTCTCACACAGACCACCAGTCTCAGCCCCGTGTCTACTCCTTTACGCACACACTGCCACAGGTAAGACAGTGGACAAACATCTTACAGAATGAGAAAAGAACGAAAAGAAGGGAGGTAGACAGCAAGAATAACCTGATGTAAAACCTGATAATAAGAAAATGTTTATAATAGTTTGAGCACAGGATATGACTATCAAACAGTGTTGCTGAAATGTGAAGTTCACTGTTCAAGTCTTTCACATTCAGGATAAACAGAGTTTACTCTGAGCATAAATTATGCTCAATATAATTTCTTGATCTAACAAAAAAACTTTAATTGTATGAGTTGTCAGTTTTTTTTATTCTCAGGCTCAAACCTGAAATATGTTCATCAAAAGTTTTATTTAAAAAGTCTGTTATGTATGTTTAAAATTCAAAACGTTAGCCTACAGTTTGTCTTACTGTCCGCACAGTAATTTACTCTTGTAAGTTGAATTTTCTCTTTTGTACAGAGGACTTAATTTAGGTTATTTTGATGGGGAAAGTTTGCAATTTGCATTTTTAATGTTAAAATATCACGCTGAATAAGTTACAAAATAGTAGTTTGTGTGGCTAAGTCTGAATTGATTTGTTAGGAATTGTACAAAAGGTATTAGGGATGGCATGGGGGGAGCTTATTTGTTTTTGTTTTTGTTTTCTTTCTGCTGAATTGAGGATGATTTAAGATTGGTCTTCAGTGATTAAATATTATCTCTCCAGAGAGCATTTGTCACTATGCTTTAGAAACTACCACCTTCATGTCATTCTGTATTTTAACAGAAAGCAGAACTCCAGTAAAGTAAAATGTGTAAAAATGTAAACATGCCATATAATGTGACCAACCTCTGACCTTCCATCCGAATACAGACAGATAATTTAGTTGCTTGTACAGATACAGATGATGACATCTCTATGCACCTAGAGTGAGGAGGGTGTTGCCATTTTTTTCTCAGTAAAGGCAAGAGGGTCACTGGAGAGGTTTTTTGCTTTTAAACAAAGTTTAACCTCTTTCCTCAGCCCAAATAGTAGTGTGACTGTACTCTTCACTCTTTATTCTCCTGACTTACCTTTTTTTTTTTTTCCAGTATGTTTTTTGGAGCACTTCTGACACTTTTTTTGAAAATAGACACATTATTTTAATTTTCACATCAGGTCACACCCATTTGTTGCCTTCACCATTTCAGGTTTTTGGTAAAGACCTTTTCTGCTTCTACTGGCTCATATATCCTCTGATGAACCGAATGTGGTACATAAGATATCTTATAAGTTTGTTTTTGGACATAATTTACCGTTTGTTTATAATTGGTTATAAAATGTCTGAAGGTGTGGCCTGATGGACTTCACTCTTCAATCATAACTCTTCAAAGTTAAATTGGATTGCAACCAAATCTGGCCAGAGGCCCAGGGCCCGGGAGCAGCAGATGCAGCAGTCACATATATTTGCAGCAAATGCAAATATTGATGTGTTCTTAGTTTCTTACTGTGATATTAAAAGAAAACATTTTTTCTCTTCTCTTCTCTTCTCTTTTCTTTTCTCTTCTCTTCTCTTCTCTTTTCTTTTCTCTTCTCTTCTCTTCTCTTCTCTTCTCTTCTCTTCTCAGTCATCATGTCTGGAGAGAAATCCAAGTCTGCTTCCCAGACTGATGGGAAGGCTGCTCAGACTAAGATGTCTGAGATGGGCATGATGTCCTACAAGGTACAGTATGCACACACACACACACACACACACACACACACACACACACACACACACACACACGCTAAACCACACATGTTGTACAGTATATGATCAAACATCATACGATGTTTTTCACATCGTGTGAAGCAGCTGGCCTCACTAACAGTTTACCTTCAGGGCTGATGTCTATTATCACAACCTGCTGGTTAGAGCTCAGTGAGGGGGCGGCTGACAGCTACAACTTGCAGAAACATACCATGTGAGGCTTCTGTCCGTTAAGACGCTGGGGAGAAAGCTGTCATAACAACACAGTCACTTCGTCTTATTCTGCCTCTTTCTTGTTTGGCCGGTTGTTCACATCTACCACAGTCTTTCCATCTTATCTCTACTCTCCTCAGGTGTTGCTCTTGGCTGTGAAACCACCTTTATGATCTCCTCTCTCAATTCCATTCTTTCTTTTTCTCTTTACTTCGACTCTCCAGATGTGTGTGTATGACCAGGAGAACTTCCAGGGCCGCTGTATTGAGATCACCAACGAGTGCATGAATGTGTGTGACATGGGAATGGACAAGGTGCGCTCCCTGCGTGTCGACTGCGGACCGTAAGTAGCCTGTGCACGTACAGCTGCACGCACACATCCACCCACATATGGAAGTACACCAAATGTACCCGGCACCCACACTCCTCTGAGCACAGAGCGGGTGATTTGACAAGTGTACCTCATCATTATGTGGCATTTCACTCTTCACATTTCAGGCATTTTGCTGATGCTTTTATCCCGAGTCATTTGCACAGAGTACAGCAGGAGAAAGAACTTCAATGAACTCGACTAACCTAATAATATAACATAGCATCAAACAGTAAAGACTGGAATGAAAGTAGTGCAATGATCATGTAACAATCTCGAGCAATAAAAATCAAAGGAAGGAATAAAAATAAGGAATAAGGAATAAAAAGAAGGTGATGAAGAGGAATGGTAGTCAAGTCAGAAAGTGTTCACTGCCATATCCACAGTTAAAAACAGGTTTCCCAGTACAACAAATTCTTTCTTTCTGCTCTGAATGCAGTTTAACAAGGACACACAATGTATAAAAAGTGAAAAATATCAATGGTTGAGAGCAAATAATTGCGAGTAAGATGAAAGAAGACAGCAACATATTATTTCTCAAAACATATGACATCTAAATGGGACGTCTAGTAATTTAGTCTTGCACTTCCATTAAGTAACTCAAAATGGTCAAAGTGGAAGCAGCAGAGGCTGACACATCATGACTTTTTAAACTTCGGAAAGCTCAGCAAACTGATTTCCATATGTAAAATTATTGCCCCCCATACATAGAGCTCATCACTTTCCTCCCCTCTCATCCTTGTGACCTTTTCCTCTCCTCCTCAGCTTCGTTGGCTTCGAGCAGATGAACTTCTGTGGTGAGATGTTCATCCTGGAGAAGGGCGAGTACCCCCGCTGGGACTCCTGGAGCAACTGCCAGAAGAACGATTACCTGCTGTCCTTCAGGCCCGTCCGCATGGTAAATCATGTCAACAAAATATTTTACTCACAATGTTCGTTCTACTTTTAATCATTTTCTATCTCTCCTCATCTCAACTACTTTTTGTCTTCCTCCAACATCTTCCAGGACCCCGAGAAGCACAAGATCTGCCTGTACGAGGTCGGAGAGTACAAGGGCCGTAAGATGGAGATCATGGACGATGACGTGCCCAGCCTGTTTTCCTACGGTTTCACCGACAGAGTGGGCAGCATCATGGTCAGCTGCGGAACGTGAGTATTGTGGCAGTGTTTTCTTTTCTTTTTTAAAAGAACCAGTGCAATGCCCATTTGGGGCGTGGTCGTTGAGATTGTGAGATTGTTGAGATTGCTTGGATCCTAGTGGCGCTGCTTGCAGTGTTTTTAAGGACCAGTCATCTGACCAGCTTCACACTGCATTCCCTTGGGTCCTAAGCAATAAGTGTGAAGTTTATCAGATTAATGATTTCTGAGATATGCTAAGGACAGTCAGCCCGTCCTCACCAGAAAAACAAGAGTTTAGGTTGCATGTGCAAGCTGCTTATTTTGACTTATGTTTCTGTTTTTTGTTAAGCAGCGACCTCTAGTGGGTATGAGGGGAGAGGTATAAAGAGTGAGAAAGTCCACATATGGAGGATGTGGGGTGGATGGATGGTTCAAACAAATAGTCCATTGTGAGACAAATAGGCAGAGTGGAGTTATTAAAAGCTTTAAGTGCTTTAAGCTTTAACATGACCTCCATCATGTAACAAACAACACTGCTGGCACTTTCCAATGGTCATATAATCTTTTGTGAGTCATTGGCAATTGACCTACTCTGTCATGTGGGTATGAGACAGGGTAGGATGTGTTGAGACTGTCATACACACATACATACATACTGACAGAGATTCCTTCCTTTGCCACCTACTGGCCACTTGGCCCCAAACTTGTAGTGATTTCTAAAACATCATATCTGCACAATCCACCAAATGAGGCTGCAACAGCACAAAGCATTCAGATATGACATATTTGGTGATATAAGATCTCCCCACAGCATTTGAGCAAACTTTACAGTAAGAGCTATAGCAAAACTGTATGAAATATAAAACCTCTGAAAATGCAACATTTTTCGGCTTGGTCCAGAGATGTTCTGTACCAAATTTGCTGACAATTGACAAAAAAAAGAGACAACATTCAAAGTGGCATAAAATCGATCAGTTCAGGAAAAGATAATTTTGTTTCTGAGACTTACTGTTCAGGGACAGGCCAAAATGTTTGTTGTTGTAGCACCACCTGCAACCCAGATTGCACCAAATTTCACACTGTCGATCGGCTGAATTGTTATCAAGACAATCAAAGAACCCAATCATACATACGCACACACACACACACACACACACACACACACACACACACACACACACACATATAGACAGAGATTTCTTCCTTTATAGTTTGAGTTTCATGGGATATACACTGACTCCCTCTCTTAAAGAGCTTAGATGAGAAGATTGACAGCACTTTTCTGTCTGTATGCTGAAGGAAAGTGGTTGAACGTCAGCAGCTCAGTGTCTGTGTCAGAGATGTGGCAGACAGCTGTGATTATTTCATTTGTACTCGTCTCTGCTGCCTGAAACAAACAGCTGAGAGGCAGATTGTAGTTTGGCACCTGACAGCATGCCAGCCTTTATTTGTTAGATTTTTATCTTCCCTGTCAACATCTGTGTTTCTAGCCTCTTTCTCTTACATTTTATTTGTCTGCTCATCTTTTAGCCCTCTGTTTTCTTTTAATTAATTAATTAATTAATTCTGAATTTTCTCTGTTCAGTCATGCACCTTTTTCCTCATCACTTTCTGTATTCCTGCAACCATGCAAATCAACTCCACTTTAAAAATGTAAATTCTCTTTTCTCCCCCTCTGCTCTTCCTCTCACCTCTCCCCCAGTTGGGTGGGTTACCAGTTCCCTGGCTACCGTGGCAGCCAGTACCTGCTGGAGAAGGGCGAATACAGGCATTTCAATGAGTTCGGTGCCCGCTGCCCCCAGATGCAGTCCATTAGGCGTATCCGTGACATGCAGTGGCACCCACACGGCTGCTACACCATGTCCTCCAAGTGAAACCCAGCGAGGGCGAGGAAGAGAGGGATTGGAGGAGAGATGGAGGCGGAGGGTGGGCACAGAGATGGAGGGGGAGGCGGAAGTGGCAGGGCGAAGAAGGAGAGGAGGAAGGAGAAGGTGTAATATTCTCTCCTCTGTCCAGAGGTCTCTTGGCGGTTTGAGTGCAGGATGTAGGGAAAACAGTAGGTTGTTACTTTTAGTTGTTGGAGCACTGTAATCTAGCGACCAATGAAAAGTTGTTCAAAGGGAAAGAGGAGATAATTGCACCCACCGTTGAGACTCTATTTCATAATAAACAATTTCTGTTCTCCCTCTCACACCGTCTCTGTTTGTCAGCTCCCTTCTCTCCCACTTTCCTCTCTCTCCTCCCTTCCCTCCCTCTCTCCCCCTCAAACTTCTCTTCCACGTCACACCAACGTCAGCCCTCGCTCAGCCCATTAGAGCCCAACTGACCGGGGTACCAGTGTGGATTTGTGTGTGTTTGTGTGGTCGGGGGACTGAGTGGTGGTGAATTCTCTCTGTGCTCAGATCCTGCACCCACATCAATCCTAAACCCCAATAAAGTATCTCACATCCTGTTCCACTTGAAATGATGTCTTATTTAACAGATCCGAATGTGTTATTTACTGCATGTCCCAAATGTACTAGTACTAGAACAGCCCCTTGTAAAAAATCACACAGGAAGTTAGTGGAATCAACTAATCTTTTCTCATAAACTTAATGTAAATATACACGTAGAGTTTTTTTCTAACGTGAAATCCTTTGAAATCAAATGATAAGTTCCCAGCATGCATTGTGTGAGACCCTTCTTTGTGATACTTTGAACAGAACAATATATGAAGAAAACTTGTGTTTGCCTAATACACTTTAAGATGAGTCATGGTTGCTTGTTTTCACAACAATATAAAGACTGCAAACGATGATAAAGGTGAATTCAGACCCTATCCCCTTAAACTTAAAATTTAATAAGCAGACTGGAAGCAGCCCTGCCACCAGGTTTTAAAAGTTAAAACAAATTTATTTTTACAGTGTGTGCCACTAGTGGTCATTTCGCAATGTTTTTGGTGGTATTTTGCATGTTTACTTTAACTCTAAATTAGTGCTGTTAGTTGAAAACAGATGCTGAACTTAAAGCTGCTACGCAAATATTTTATAGTACTACAGTAGTGGCTCGCAGTGAAAAACTCACAAAGAATTATAACCCAGCTCAATTATAAATATATGTTTGCTAACAGGTTTGTAATGTGAACTTAAAAGGAAAAAATATTGTCTGTATACAGGTGTTAGGGAGAAGGCTGCTATTAAGTAATGTCACCTGAGTCAGCATCAGTAACGGCTGAAGACTTCTGACAAAGAAAGAAATATGTTGGTGTGGCATTTGAAGGAAGTGAGCTGACCAGACCTCCGTAGCTTGCTTAAAGCTAGCTGCTTCAGGCTACATTAGCCACTACAAGCATAACACACCAGAATCCTTGACTAAACTGTCAGCTGTTGAATTGCATTTTGGGTGATGCTGGGGTCAGGTTTTGACAAGAGGGAACAATGCTTGGAATAAAAAATATAAAAAAGATATCTTATTTAGTCCATACAAGAGAGTGAAGATAAATCCAGTTTTTAATACCAGAAGTTTGAAAAACAAACTGAGCTTTCCTCTCGCTCATAAACAGGTCCTTGACTTCTCCATGGGTCCATGCTCCCATAAGTTTTAAACATAAACTCTTAATTCCCCTCCTGCCACTAAAGGAGTCAACATCAGGCCTGTCCCCAGCTCTTGCCCCAAAAGCTCCCTGGTCATTTCCACACTTGAATTTATAACGACAAAATATTACTTTCCCTCATTGAGGCTATTGGTAACTTTGTGATGCAGACGTGCTGGATTCTGCCATATTGCTCAGTTGTTAATGTTGTTTCCTTGGCAATGCACACCAACACCACAGTTTGACCTTCTGAAGGAACACTAAAGGGAGGGAAGGGTGTATTTGTTTGGCTGTTGTGTTATAATATCAGTTGTCTCTCTCCAAAATGACTCACCCCACCTTTAAAGAAACCCTACAGACAAGACACAACTGTCCGATCTGACCAGCCAGTCAGTAGTCCTGGTATTCTGGCGAGAATGAGAGCTTCATTCTCTACTTCCTTAATTCTTCATTCTCACTGTCTTCTCCTTTCTCTCCAGTCTTTAACAATCTAATAAACGCACTATTAGATGAAATAGTGGTTAACAGATTCCCATTGCATGCCCCATTTTTGTAGCCTGGCATCATCAAACTAATTCACAAATGCGAATTAAGAGAAAATGAAAATATGAGCTTGGCAGAATCATCTGGTTCCCAGGCTACCCTTTTTGTATCTTATCTCAAAAACACTGTTTTGAATAATAAGTAGGCAGGCTCTGTAGTTTTATCTTTACCTCTCCTCCTCTGTCTCCTTCACTCTTCTTTATGTCTAGTAGAAAAGAAAGTAGTTCTGGTAGTTTCTACTACAGAAAGAAAGTGGTTCTTACATGAAACTGCTCACAAGGTTCAACAAGACAAGCTCAAGTTTTCACATCACATTTGGTCATCTTGCATATTTGACCATGATTGGCTCTAAATTAGTTGTGATGTCACAAACCATGTCTTAAACTCAGAAAAAAAACCCACTTTCAACGAATGAATGTGAAACAATGCTTCTAGTGTCAAACTCTACATCATTCTGCACCATGAAGGTTAAACACCAAAATTAAGTAACAAAAAAACAAATCACGTTTTTGAGTGGAGGAGGACTTTAAAAGATCATTAACACCACTTTTGACTGGACCCTGGTCTTTCCAACAAGAAATGTAAGTAACATTTACTTAAAACAGAGTTTCTGGTTTTAGGGCCTCTTAAGGTTTTGACTTTAGAAATCCATCCCTGCCAAATGAGCAGGTGGGGCTTTGTTGTCTTCTTTAATATAATTCTAATCAACTGGAATAGATTTAAGTCGCATTATTATGAATAATGCTGAAAACATTAACACTTTTTTGTTATCTCCTTTTCCAAGACACAAGTGCACTTTTATTGACTTAGCTGAGGAATCGACCGGCTGACTGGATTTGTTGTTGTTAGCGCACATCTTCAGATAATTTGCAATTTCTTTTCCCTAGTCCACTCACAGTGTGATCAGTCAACATAATGCCTGCTGCAGAGACACAGATTTGATTTATACTGATGGAAAACAATTTGGACCAACATCGCTAATGTGTGAAAGAAGAAAGCACTTCCAGCTCCTCTACCACAGCACTCCGTCTATGGCACATTGTGTTGTGAAGCTTTCTGATGAATGATTTCATGCATTCATGCATTATTTATCATTCTCAAAGAGAATATTGATGCCCGGTGTGGTCTGCAAACGTCAGCACCAAAATGGACTTTACTAGACATCTTTTTATAAAACACAAACAGTTTGCCAGTGCTTACTTCCTTCCCCTAAGGCTGATCAAATATTCAAAAATATCAGACTACATCATTCATGATGTAATCTGTACTTCCTCAGTGTGGTGTGGTTTATCTGCGCTGTGACGTCAGAGATGATTGGGCTTTTATAGAACAGGGTTTTCAAATCGCTGAGAGTGCGTCAAATCATACAAATACAACGAGGCAAGTTTCAGTAAACTGCATTAGAGTTTTATTCAATCATTAGCCCAGAAATGACCGTGCATAAATATGATTCACCCTTTCCTTTCATTTGCTTGTTTTTCTCCCTCGTCAACCTGCTGACCATTGCATTCCCTTTCTATTTAAATACAAACAAAACAAGTACACACTCCAGTGAGAACATATCTAATGTAACACAATAACATGCTTATTCCCACTGTTTTAAATGTGTGTCAGCTCTGCAAAGAGGGTTAAAGTTCATATTGAGTGATTCTTCAGTACACAGTTTCCCAGAATCAGCTGCATCACATTGAGCATCTTTTCATAACTACTTTGTATTACTTGAATTATGTCACTAAACTCATGATTACGTAAGTGTATTTATTGGCAACACCATTTCTTCTTTCAGGAAACTCCATCAAATTTTGATGACAAACTGGGCAGCCTTAGCCACTTGTTTTTGACTCCAATATTAAGGTGGGAGGATATTTTAGGTGCCCAGAGTTTTGGAAGCAAACCTGTGGATATTTTTCTGCACAGTGTTGGAGCATTTCTTCTAAGGCCTGGATGGACATGAAGCTTCCCTGCCTGAATCATCAATATGAAATATGAGCAACCGCGCTGAAAAAAATCAGACTCATTGATTGGAAAGTCTGTATGCATGAAAACTGTAGGAAGGAAGTTGACTCCTCAGGAGTATTCCAATCAAAAACACTCACCAACTCAGCCCAACATTCTGCGCCTCCAATGGCAGGTTGAAGCTTGAGTTTATGTTAATAATTGATAGATGTTGCATTTTACATCAATTCACTTGCATTCTGGGTCAGTGTTCACCAGTGCTGCAATGTTTCACCCTAGTTGCAGATACAGAGCCTTCTGAATTTGATACAGATTCATTTTGACTGGCTTCTTCTCCAAAGCAACAATAGGGTAAGCAGTATAATTTTAACTGAGTGGCCATACTATGCAGAAATAAATGCATAAAGTAAAAATGGTTTTAGTACTATTAAATTAAAAACATGATCAGCATATTAGCAGACTTCCCAGTATGCGCTGTTTCAGTGTTAAAACTCTCCTGAGACCCTTCTGTTTTATAGTTTGAAGAAAACATATGATGGCAACGTGATGTGTGTCTCTAATACACTTTAAGATAATTCATGGGTGTTTGTTTTCACAATAATGAAAACACTGCAAACCATAATGAAGGTTAGTATTGAGTTCAGACCCCCTCACACTCACTGAGCAGTTTTACATATTGTATTTACGTCAAACTGAGAAAATGTCAAAAGAAATCAAATTTGTTTGTAATGTTTGTCAGCGTGACTGAAGAGCTGTTGGTTCAACTTAATGTCTTTGGCTTACCGAGTATGTTGTCTCAAGTATGCCTTAATTAATATCACATCTGTTTTACCAGAAATATTTATTTGTTTTTAATCATTACAAAATTACCTAAACTTGTCTTTTCAAATTCAGTCAACTTAAAATTTTGAGGCATTCAAGACACTAACTTTTTTTTTGTTAAGTTGTCAAGTTAAAACAAATACTAGTTTTAACAGTGTAGAGTATGTTTATGTTGCTAGCTAATGTTTGACAATATTGAAATGTTTATTACACCATTATAGTGTATAGTTGGTCAGGGAGGAACATTCAACCTGGGTAGTAATAGTACACAAAGTAACAACAACAACAAAACAACATCAAAAACCACGATTGTCATTTGTTTCAGTAACAGTATTTTTATTCAGTAGCATGGTGTCAACACCATATTGTGATAAGATATAAGATAAGATAAGATAAGATAAGATAAGATAACCTTTATCAATCACACACTGGGGAAATTAACTTGTTACAGCAGCTCAAGAATTGAAAGTACAGGCAGTTAAACAGTGAGTGAAAATAGAAATAAAAATAAAAATAGAATAAAATATAAAACACAAAAATGTAAAATATAGTCATATATACATCAACTACTGTATGTTTCTATGTTATGTTGTGTGTTTTTGAACGTTTTCCTGTGTGTTTTTGTACTTGCTGTAGCACAAATTGTGTACTGGGACAAATAACAAATCGAATTGAATTGAGGGACACGAGGATTTAAATGTGGCTCCACCTCTTCTTCTGTTCTCGTGGGGCAGCTAACTGATTGGCAGGCGTGGGTCATTCAATTATGAGAACAAAATGAAACTCTCAGTTATTACACGAATGAATGTTGCACAATAAAAGGAGACTTCCCAGAATGAATGGAGACAGCTTTAGCAGGCAGGCGTCACCACACACAACATGTAGGAGGAGGAAACTACAGAAATAGCAAAACCAATAAAAAGAGAATAAAAAGAGGTCCTCCAGCTGAGAAAAACTTGAACATCATGACACTAATAGAAACATGGTCTCAGTGTATCCCCCTGATGTTTCCTATTTGTGTGTGTGTTTTATTTTTATAAACAATAAACACACGATAAATATGTCTTCATGACGCAGCACCTTTTTTTTCCTACTTGAGAGAAAAATCCAAGCTACTTTAACAATAAGTTGATCTTCAAAAGTTTTTAGAGGTTTATTTTAAAGGGATAATTCTGATTATTTGAAGAGGGCCTGTATGGGGTTCTTATCCATAGTCAGTGTGTTACCGCATTAGATGGTGTAATCGTAATTACATACATATACTACTTATGCATTACATATTACCTTATGCAATCACATATTACCTTATGTAACCACACTATACTTGTAATCCTATACACATACCATAGTGCAAAGACATGTCACACGTAGTTTATGCCTGCACATATGCTCACACTTCTGTCTTCTCTTGGGCCCTGACCTCTGACCCGATGACGGTACATTTCTCTGTCCGTCTCCGGCCAGACGATCAGGAGCCATGAGAACTCTGAACTTGTAACCATTCGTTTACCATCCTGACATGAGAATCACCTGACCTTCCAGATAACATGAAACTGATCCTCCCTTGCTACTGCTTAAAAGGAACCCTTTGTCTCTGACTCTTGGTCAGACACTTGCAGACTGTTTGCCACTCTGTACCTGTTTGATCCTTTCTGCGCAGAAAGCTCAGTAAACACTCTCATTACAACTCTCTTGTTTGACTCCTTTATTCACAGATTTCCACCACAATGGACAGACACCCCCAGTTTGGAGAAGCAGCCATAGTACTGTTGTAGGAAGCTAAGCAATGTACTGCTGTACAGAATTAGCAGCAAAGCATATTTGAGCTACAAAAGGCTCACCAAAAAAATAAAATAAATAAAAAATCAATGGTCAGTCTAATGGCACGCTATATTTAGAATGTTTTCACTGCTTTACTTTGCTGTCAGACAGCAAGCAAGCAGCAAGCAATACAAGCCAAACATCGCTCTTTCCAAACCAACTAACTTCCATCGGCAAAATCAGTGATTTTCTGCACAGAACATGTGAGCTGATCACTTATTATGTGACTTTGGAGTTTTAAAAGGTTAGTTTTGATTTAGCAAAGTCACACAATAACACAAACAAAGTAATAGATCAAGACAGCAGTAGTCACATTAACTGCATTAAAGTTGCCGCTGTTACGATGTTACCTTTTTGCGCAGTTGGAGTATCTTGGTTGCTTAGCAACTGTCATTGTCTCGGTCAATGGGACTTCACAAATGTCGCGAGTTCTATATTTGCCATTTACAATTCGAATAAGTAGACCATTTTCTTTTCTTTTTAAATCTTCTTATCAGTGTCATGTGATATGTGATTGACAGAGTTTATTTGTGGTTGTACACCTGCAAACCTTGTGGAAAATAAAATTGAAACTAATTGAAATTTTATTTTATTTTTCCAGTCATGTCCCATAGGGTATGATTATTTTAAAATATTATAGAACACATTTAATTGTTTGTCTCTCTGAGTAGTTCTAGATTAATCTAGAATTTGAATGGGATCACTGAAAGTTATGATTCTACAGAAATGTACTATGTGTTAATATGTAATCATTATGGTTTACTATACACAATAGCAAGTTTATAAATTTAAAATTAAACTTGACAAAATTTACACTTTAGTATTTTAAAAAAGATATCAGAATAACAGAATAAATACAATAAGCTCTTAATTTTGTGCTTATAATGAGACATTATAGAGTTTGGAGATTATAGAGTTCAAAGGTCAAAATGACCATTTCTAGTAGTTCTGGGATTCTGGCATTTGTAGCTAAAATTTGTTTTGCTGCTGAATGCACAGCAGTACATTGCTTAGCTTACTTGCTGGTATTCCTCTCTGCATCTTCAAACTGGGGGCGTGCCGACCGCCATCTACTCTTAATTAATTATCATTAAGGACCTCATATAACCCCACTTCACATAATCTGATTTATCCCTTTAAAATGTGATGATGCACCTATTTTAGCACATTCCTCCTTATTTTTTCATGACTCCTTTCTGAAATACTTCTGAAATAAACAACAACAACAACAACAACACCCGTTCTCATGCAATCCCACTCCAGAAATAAACTCTCTCAGTTCAGCCTGGCCCGCTTCCTTGCCTCAAACTAGAGAGGGAACGGCACACTTCACCTGCCACACTGGGACCCAGTTTAGTTCCGTCTATAAATACACTGAGATAAGACACCTACAAGGTGCTGTGAGCCTTCCTCACTATGTGGTTAAATATGGATCGGAGGAGTATTGACGTCAGACTGACACGCACACACGCACACACATGCAAATACGCACACACACACATGCACATATGGACACTCATATGTGAGCTGATCTGAGCACAAGCCGGCACACACACACACACACACACACACACACACACACACACACACATGCAGCTACACTTATTTCCAGCCCTGCTTCTGATGTCATTCTGTGAATTGGGACTGCTTCAGCAGCAGGGCATTATGGGATATCTTATAAGAGCTTAATGAGTCCTTGTGGTACAATGATGCTAAATAATGGGTAGATAGCATGCGGGAGAGGCAGGAATGAAAAAAAACACACACACACACCCTCACACACATACATATCTGCCCAATCTCCACCCTTTCACTTCCAATTCCAGCGTTACACTTCTCACTCCATCTGGTGAGTTAGCGGCTCCAACCACCTCATTGGCTGCTCAGACAAGAGGTGATCCGCCACCACTGGTAAAGACTTACAATGTTCATTAGAAGCCTTTGAAGATAATGAAGTGTGTGCTCGCGCCTAATTTATCAATTTATACTTCCCTGTCCCTGATGGGTGAGTCACTCAGGTACCAGCCTCCCTCAGTGAATTGAAGAATGTAATAACAACACTTTAACTTTTCTCTACACCCTCTTCTCTCCAGAGAAGGGGGTGTAGAGCTCGATTACAGAGGAAGCCTGAAGCTTAATTAGATTTTAATAAGATCATCAGAACTACAGTCCCACCTGATTCTTCTGAGCGCTGCTTTATGGAAGACCAAACCTGACTCTTCAAATAAAAAGGAATAAATAAATAAACAAATAATAAACTTAATACAAATACATACATGACTTATTTGTCATGTCTAACATTCAGTTTATCTTTCATTGTAATCTCAAGACTAAGACTAAGTTCATGCCCCGATATTTTGAATTTTGGAAGAAAACAAGTTTAACTGAATCATCAAAACCATAGTCACATATCTCCTGAGAGGTGCTTGTGGAGAACCAAACATGACTCATCAAAAAAATTCATGTACAAAAGTTAATAAAATGGAAAAATAAAATAAAATAAATAAATCAACAAAATTTTCACAGATAAAATCAATAAGGCACATTAGGGACAATTTTAGTTTGATTTAGTCATGAAAATCAGTCCAGCCAGTGTTGATGGTAAATGTAAACTGAAGCATTAAATTACACAGTATATGCTGACCAAGAAAAATGAGTCCTCGTGGAGCTGTGCTGGCAGTACCTACACGTACCAAGATGCATTGCAGGCAAGCTTCAGATGCTAAAAATTTAAGATGAACTAGCCTGTAGTTCTTCCTTATCACCAACTACATCATCATGACATCAGTATGACATCACTGGATGCAGGAAGAACAACAGGTTTTACAGCAGGACAACTCTTTCTCTTTCTCAGTCAATATAGCACACACTGAGGAAATTATTGCTTCAACACTGACTGGAAAAGTGGTGACGTTTCCCTTGAACAGTACCTATCTGACTTGTTGAAAATGTTGTTACAGTTATTTGAGTTCCTTTATTTATCATGTTTGCTCACAGCAACAAGCCTTACAAGCAGCAAAAACACTGTCAATATTTTATGCCCTGGATTTTTTCCTCCCAGGCTACATAAAAGCTGCTCTCACACTCTGATTGCAGCCTCCTGTTATAGGAAACGTTGACTTAAACTGTATTTTAATTTACAGTTGACAATTAAATTAACTACCATTGTTTTTAGAATTAGTGAATTACTAATACAGATATTTAGATTTATGGTATTTGAAAACTTAATAACTAATTTCATTATGTTTTTTTCTTTTGAATAAAACACAATTTTCACTGTCCCTGTGATTTTTGAAACCAAACAATTGATCAAGCCACATCCATTAGAAAAATACGTTCTGCAAGTGAAAAAATATATCTGGCTGAGGGAAAAATCAAACCAACAAAATGAAATGAATACACGGGCATATTTATATATTTATTTATTTTTGTTTTTTGATATATATTGTTGCATAAGGTTTTTTCATTAAAGTGTGTTAGACCTATGTTGTATATTATGTTGAGTTGTGTACTTACATTATTCCTAATGCTTCCAACAATTGTCAAACCCAGACATGTTGCCATGTCTTCCAGGGAGGCATGGGATACGTTAGAAAGTGAGAAACGAAGTTGGCGAAGGTGACTAAATGTAATGTGAAGAAAACTTCAGTTTTACCAAACATGTTACCTCATCCATGAGCAGATTTTCTGCCATATCACATCAGATGGATTTTCATCTGTAATAGTGGTTGTTAAATAATGAAGACACCCATGAGCTCATGCTTTTTCATGACGTCATCAAGCTATGGCTTTTGCTATTGTTTTGATGTGAGAGAGAAGGCTAGTGGCAGAACTTACATATTGTGTGTTTAATTGTTTTATATTAGTCAGTTTATTTCGATGTGTATTTATTTGTTTCCTTATTGTATGTTTTATTTGTCCGTTAAACGTTTACTTATTTGTTCATTTATTATCACTTTGTATTTGTCATTTTATTTTTTTTTACATTTATTTATTTGCTGCTTTGTTTTCATTTATTTATTGGTCAGTTTATTTGACCATTTTGTGCATTTATGCTTTCATTCCTTTCTTTTTTGTTCGTCATCTTTGGCCCTCCATATACTAGGCAGAAGTCATTATCTTCCTTCCCACCAACTGCACTGTAACTGTTTTTCAGGAAGCTTAATGAGTTTAGTCAGAGTTACGGGCAGATAAAATGAACTCAGCAAGCAAATGATCCTCTGCAGTGTTTAATGCTATCAAAGTCACAGATTTTTTTGCCAGCAATCGAGTGTGTCATCAGTACTAATTTTACTGTGGTATTTGAATAATATAGTCCTACATCAACTCTTATTAATCATTATAATTGGCAATGATTGAATGATGCTATTACGTGCAGGGACTGTGATGTATAAGTTTGGAAACAGCTTGCACACGTATGTTGAGTAGGAGTGGACAGACAATTTTAGTGTCATTGTCCAATTATGAGTAATATTAACTCTGGAGGGAAGAGGGGAAGGTGGCCATATGAAAACTTTCTCTTTCCCCTGAGCTGCATGATTCTCGGGAATTACTTTCTGTCTGTATCTGTGCTGCAGCTGCACAGATTATCTATGCATAAATTCATTTGCACATATTTGCACTTTTTTCACATATGCACGAAACACGCACGAGTACATAAACACTTCAACCTGACAGTTGGTGTGCGTCATGCATGTTGATTCTCATTCAGAGCCTCTATGAAAAGTCTCAGGCTGACTGTTGAGTGATGTAAGATTGATCTGTAACTCCTCTTCTTTCTGCTCAGACAAATGAGTGGGTGTGTTGAGCTTTCAGGAAGATAGATGGAGTAGAGAGGGAGAGGGAAGAAGTGGGAATAATACGGCGCTGATTATGTTTCTTGTTTTTTGACATGGTTTACACCACAGCAGGGATTAGAAATGTTGCTGGCAGGTATTTCAGTGATGTGTGACAGCTGACAAGTTTCAGAAAAGCTACCTGCTCTGAGTTAGGTGTAAAATGAAGGATGACACCATTTCTGTTTCTCTCTCTCTCTCTGTCTCACCACACTCAGAAATAACAGTTCCAAGAGAGTTCTTCCTGAAGGTCTCAGGTTTTTGTTTTTTTTTAAGAAAAAGGTTCTTTGTACAATTATAGGCCTGTCAGAAGAACCACCTGAGAGGGTTCTAGATTAAACCCTTGGAATATAAAAAAGGTTTCTTGGTAGAACCCCCTGGGTGGGTTCTAGAAGAACCCTTGGAATACACAAAGGTTGAATCGTTGAAGAAGTCTTTCGTCAAGGGCTCGTTGTGCCATAATATACAAGCATTCTCAGTAAAACCTTCTGGATGGGTTCTAGGTGAAACCCTTGGAATTTAAAAAGGTTCTCAGTTGAAGCCCCCGGGGTATCATAGGGGGCTGTGGGTTCTAGGTATCACCTATGTTGGGTTCTAGTTAGAACTCTCTAAAAGGGTTCCAGATGGAGCCATTATAAAAGGTTCTCCCAGAATCAAAAAGGGTTCTCCTATGGGAGCAGCTGAAGAACCCTTTGTGGTTCTAGTGAGCATCTTTATTTCTAAGAGTGCACCTATCATCTCACCCAGCCTTTAACTCAGTCTTTCTCCCTCCATGTCTCCCTAACAAGCCCCACTGAGCCTGCCTGTTCTCCTCTCTCTTATCAGACACTGTCTCTCTCTGTCTGCTGCCCAGGCCTTTCCCTCTTTACTTAACTGTGTCCGTGTTACGTGCCCATCTGCGTCACGCATGAGGCATGCCTCAGGGTTAAAAATAAAAGATGAAAGAGAAACAGACGGATGCAAGGAGAGAGGAGAGGGGGACTGATGACTAGAGGTGAGGATACGGAGGGGAGAGGAGGGTGGACTGGCCTTAGAAGCAGCAGCCTGCAGGGAAGCAACACATCCATCCATTAATAGTTGTTTGTTCATGTATTTATTCAGCAGTTCATCACCTGTAAATGCGGTGCCAATGAGGCATCACAGAGACTGCTTTCTGTCTGGCTGTGTCAGTGGTGACATAGATCCTAATGAAAAGTGTGCGAATCCTCAGTGATGGGAGATAATGGGCAGTGCTACCCACAGGAGCCAGAGAGATAAGATGTGAAGTGTGTATCCTGGAGAAGTGTGTGTGTGTGTGTGTGTGTGTGTGTGTCTGCTGTCATGTATTTCCATCTTAACGAGGGCCAAATAATGACAAAACTGAGAGCAAGTTTTTAAATGTTAATTTGGTGTGTGTAACCAGGTGCAACACCATGAGGAGGCCCAGGAGAGACTGTCTGAAAATGTGTACTGTTCTCCCAGTTTTAGCCATTGCACTATAAATACAATAAAACTTAACTCAAACGTTAAAAGTTAGTGTCAGGGCTAAAAATGCTAAGTTGAATGAAGCTAAAAAGGCAAGTGGTGGATATTTTTAATGATGCAAAACATTGTTTTTCTAATCAAATTAACTTGAATATGTGAAACTTCTCCCAGTGAATTTATTAAATTTTAAGAGTAAGGGGGTAGGGACTGAATTCAATACTCATATATACACTTGATTGAACTCAGTTCATTCATTCAACTCATCATTTCAGGTCAAAAGACTCAGTTAGAAGGAGGTCCATAAGTTCTCAAGTGTCCTGAAAATACATTAATCAATAAAACTTATATCTAAATAAAACATATATTTATGTTAAGTTAATGAGAAAATTTTAGTTGATTATGATTTATATGATTTTTTTTTTACAATGCATATCTCCCTTGTCTTGATGATTGCCGGCTTTTCAGCACACGTTGGAATGTGGCCATTTGGAACAACTTCACACACTTACGCCTAGGATACATTGGATATGTCGAGGAGTGAGGGAGGAAGTCAGAGAACGCGACTAAATGTAACGTGAATAAAACTTTAGTATTATCATAGATATTACCTTGTCCATAAACATGATATCTGCCACCTCACCTCACATCAGAGAGATTTTAAATATCAATGATGGTTAATAAAGAATGAATACAACAACTCCCATGATCCCACAGTACTTCATAAGATCATCAAACTATGTCTTTTGTTATTGTTTTGATGTGAGAGAGCAGAACTTAAATACGTATGTACGTTTAAACAAGCTTTTGAGCTGTAAACAAAATTATATTACTGTACTAGGATGAAACACATCAATGGTAATAATATTGACAATTCTTAATAAATTTATAAAAATCTGCATTTAATGGGTTGCAAACAACTCAAAATGCTATGTACTGTTTTAAATCATTGTGAAGTTTCCACAGCTGCTGTATATGCAGTCTCACAGCTTGAATATGAATGCCTGTGTTTGTATTTGGCAGCATGGGTAACATACAAGGTTGGCGTTGACAGTTTTCACACGACACTTCTGTCTTTTGACAGAAGTGTCAGAGGAAGAAGACAAAAGCTAACGTACTTGCAAGTTGCTACTGTGTCTTTACAATCTGTGGCAGCTGCCACATTTGGAGGTGGCATTCCTACCTGCACTCTTACTGTAGGTGTAAAAGTGTAACATGCCAGAACAGTAAGGTTGTATCATCCAGTACCTATGTTCTGTGTTTTTGACATCTGTTAATGTAAACAAAAGAATGAAAACGTATACTTGGTAGATGGTACCAAAAAAATTACATTCAAAAATCTCAACAGCAATACCTTTGTACAGAAATCATGACCGGGTCACTCAAAATAATCCACAGACCTTGTTGTGATCAGTTTCATGTAGGTACTTTCTCTCCACAGATCTACAATTTCACTGTGCTACCTGGCTCAGTCGTGGTAATGTTACGGCTCAGCTGAGGAGGACGCCATTAATGTTTACATCCTGTGCAGCCACAGACACAAGTGCAGGCCTCTCATCCAGGAGCAGATGTGCACTTCCTTCTGCGCGGTGATATGATTGGCAGGTGTAGTTCAGTGGACAGAAAGAAAATAGTTCTTACGTGAAACTGCTCACAACAAGGTCTGTGGATTATCTTGAGTAACTGGGTCATGATTTCTGGAAAGAGACATTGCTGTTGAGTTTTTCGCATGTATTTCTGGTGCTTTGAGCACCGCAAGCCAAGTGCCATCTGACCGAACTGTCCCTTTACTGGAAATGGGCAGACAAATGAAATAAAATTAACAAGTAATTCAATAATTACTTTTGCTGCTGGGTAATTTGTGAAAAAAAAGAGATAATTTTCTCAACAAGTAATGTGTAAAGAGGAATATATGGAACAAGTAGGGGTTTTCTGGCACAACTTCACCCACTAACAAGGTGCACGGAGAGAAGAAAAATGTCCAGAAAGAGGTAAAACTCCAGCAACACTTGTACTAGGAACAGCTTTATTGGTTGACCAACGCGTTTCGGCTCAGGCCTTCATCAGGGTCATCATGAAACACATTAAAATCAGCACTTAAAAAGGGTATGAAGGAGACAAAGGAATTCAAAAAAGTAAAAAAATTTAAAAAAATGTGAAAGACAACCAATCACATCCATCCATACAACAAATCAGCCAATAGGACACATTAGATGTGGGAGGACTATTAATATTAAGGATTTTATTACCTGCAAAACAAAAAATGTTATTTACATGATACAGTGTCCATGTGGCAAAATATATATAGGTGAAACATCCCGTTGCCTTAAAGAGCGTATCACTGAACATAGGAGTGCCATTAAAAGAAATGATGCAACTAGTCCTGTTGCCAGACATTTTAATGAGAAGCAACATCACATTTCTTCTCTATTCTTTATGGGCATAGAAGT
>JAJHUR010073483.1:0-27340 GCA_027495735.1 Lutjanus campechanus
TGATCTTAAGACAGTTGCCTACGACAAGCTTTTCTATGAGTACCATGACCCGGATGACTGAGTACCTTCACAGATGGGTTTGTGATAATTTAGTTTAGTTTTGTGTGAAACCTCTCAGTGATGTACAATCATATATGTCATCAACACCAACATCGCTGCCCCTTGTAGAGTTTTCTTACCTTAAGTGTTTTATCAGTGACTCCTGATCCCTCTTATTTTCTGGCAAGCAAAAAACGAAAACACACAGACAGCGGGCACTAAGGGGGCTGTTAGCGTTAGGGTAAGGATTAGGGTTAGGGCTCGAAAAAGTTCCAAAACATAGCTGTAAAAATTAACTTCATGAAGCAAAGAAACGAAAAATCAAACAGTCCAAAACTAAAGTGCAAGAATCGTGGTTGAAAGACTTTATCTTAACCACAGCTTTAAAACACCCACATCACCTGCGCCCAGACAGAAAAAGGCGAGATGGTACCTGACCTGCCCACCAAGTATCCACAATGTAAAACTTACTATAAACAGTACAACATTAAAATGAATTAATATTAAACTTAATTCTAGTCTAAAAAGAAAAATCAAGCAATGCCTTTTAATGGACACAACATTCAGGCCCCTAATTGTAGTAAACAACTATCCAGTAATAGTTATTACCAGAAGCCATTGTACATAATGATAAACATGACATGATCTCTACATCTGTTTAAACATGAAGAAGTACATGTGTGATGTTTGCGCCTGAAACTGCTATGAGTGGTGGAACTTGCGAGATGTTTCGATGATTGGTCAAATTTATGGTGGAAAGGTACTGAGTAAAGTCACGAGTCACTGGTGTCGAGTTGCAGGTCTTGCAGTCTGACTCAATGGATGCACACTGCTGGTATAAGTCCTGCCATTGGTCGCTCGCTTCAAGCGGCGTCGTGGCGTCCGCGATCTATGTTTTCAAAGTCCCCGGGAAACAAGAACAACCTCCTATTTGCAACCTACACACTGAAAATGGCAAATTAGAGCCTGGGGTGCTAATGCTATGAAAACAGACAAGCTAACAGCTGTTAGCTTTTTTGTTTTTTGCAGGGATGTAGTCATTTTAACGCCAGAGTTCGCTTCCTGACGTGCAAACATTCCATCAAAACAAGTTCCCCCTTGACACTGTTTTACAGCAGCGACGGCGCCGCGTCCTGGGCTTAGCTCCGCCCAAGATGTTTGTGATTGGTTTAAAGAAATGCAAACAAAGCAGGGTGTTTTTTTCCTCCCCATAGCAGAATGTGCATGTGTGGAGCCAGACCTTTCTATGCGAGACTACAAGTCAAAGTCAAATTTGTGACTAAAAGTGTCCAAACCGCTCGTCAGCAATATTCTCGTGTTTATCTCAGACGCTTCAGACCAACTTTACTTCCTCTGCACCTCCTCCCATGACAACGCAACCTCACTCAGGCATGAAAAACCATGAAAAATGTCCCAGTTATTTATTCTGAGTGTTTTTCCTTTTCTTTTTTTTATTTATTTTTTCCTCTCCAGGCGCCGAGCCACAAGTACGACGGCCACGGCAGCCACGTCACCAACGTGTGCTTCACCCACAGCGACTCCCACCTCCTCTCCATGGGAGGGAAGGACACCTGCATCCTCCAGTGGAGGGTGATGGGAGGCTGCGCGGGCGACAGCAGGGAGAGGCTGGCCTCGGCCTCGTCCACCTCCACCAGCTCCCCTGAACCCGCCACCAGCTAAGGAAGGACTCGGCTGTGAGCGGAGACTGTTTTACACGCAGCCAGAGGGGTGTGTCGGTCAGTGGGCAGCAGCCGCAGTTACAGGGCTCCGTCAGGCCTCTGCGGCGGCGCCACTGCCTCAGCTTCATACAGAACACGTCGAGGAATCCTGTCCAGGAGGAACATCCATATTACATTTACTCCATAACCCTGTAAATCCTTGTGAAACTGGACCGTGTGGTTCTTGTGTTGATGTGTGTGAGGATCAGCACAACATGACTGGACCTCCGTGGAGACAAAGACTTTGGTTTCAGTGAACATTCCTGTGTTTTACTCCATCTCGTTTACCAAACTTACCAAAGTGCTGCATCATGGCGCTCGCCGTCGGCCTTATAAAGATGTTTTCGTAACGTTTTTACATGTTTGTAATATTTGAAGCAGTGTTTGCTTGACATCTCAGCTAACATCGAAGCTGTTTTTATGCTTGTATTACACAGACTGTGACGAACCTGAAATCAACTCTCAGCATTTCTGACTCATTAATTTCTCTAACAATAGATCAGTACACTTGAAATAAATGATTACTTTAGTACAGTTTTATATATTTAAGAGAACGTTGGGAACACTGTGATGTTGTATCTGTCAAGCTCCCAATAAATAACTGAAGACTGGAAAGTGCATTGTGTGTCAAGTGTCACTAGTGGGCAGTGCTGCTCCATGAATCGTCCGCTGTGCTGCGCTTCGAGGAAAAACAACATGTCCCAGACCAGAATGTCCCAGTACAGGAAGAGCTTGTTCCTTCAATTCAGTTTAGTTAATGAAGCCTGCGTGCAAACTCAGCTGATAAATTTCTGTTTATAGGAGAAGATAACAGGTAAATAAATCAGTCAGGGTCAGGACGGCATCAGCAGTGGTGGAAGAAGTGCTCAGATCCCTTATTAAAGTAAAGTAGAATTACCACACTGTAAAATTACAACAACAAAAAAACTTTAAATTATACTTTAAACCTGATAAGTTTTTCAAGTATCAAAAGTAAAAGTACTTGTAAGGCTGAGTGCCAACCTTTACAGTTTAATACAGCTGGATTATTATTGTAGATGCATTAAGATAATAATTCATTTGAATATATAGAAATGTATTGAAATTGTACCTTATAAACTAAATGTTTGGTACTCTGTACTGCAGTAAAAAGTATATTTCCCTCTGAAATGTGGAGTTGAAGTCTAAAGTAAAATTAAGTGCCTCAAAATTGTTTGCAAGCAGAATACTTGGGTAAATGTACTTGATTACTTTTATACACCGCCCCTCAGGTGCTCACAAGATAAAGTGATGGATGATAAATGAATAATGTGCTAAGAATATAAAAGAAATGACTTTTGTTTTACACAAGTTTTATTGTTTTATTGTTCAATCAGCTGTCTTCTTGTGAGATGTTACAGGAGAGTTGTAGGCGGCGTGAGGAAAAAAACATGAGAGGAGGAAGAATTTTTATTTTATTTTTCCTTTTGAGAATAAAGTTGAAATGTCGAGAAAAGTTGAATTTTCAGTGTTAGTGTCGGGGAAGAAAAAATAAATCAGATGAGAAAGAATTTTTAATAGCATTTTTTTTTTTTTTTTTTACCATTTTGACTTTATTCTGGAAATGGTGTTTCAACTTTATTCTCAATATTTCAACTCAAAATGCAAAAATAATAAAACATCTTCCTCTTGCCTATTTTTTTTTCTTTATGTCTGGCCCGAATACTCTTTTGTAGTTTTACCTCTTCTGTATGGAAGCTCATTTCTGCCAGGGAAATAAAAAAAAAACGGGTGAAAATTTAGGGAATAAAGTGACCATTCATGGTGAGACACAATAATGTCGATCAGGTTAAATTTTTGTATTGTGAGATGTTGAATAGCAATAGTGGGATACTAAGGTCCAAATTTTGACGTTTTTGAGTCAAAATGATGAGACAGCGAGGCATAATGACTGAACAAAGAAGACACAGAGACAAAGAGACAAAGAGAATCGTCACACTTTATTAAGACTTGGCCAAACCCATAATGCTCACATCATTGTGATCTTTCTTTTTTTTAAAAACTTGTTTAAGGTGGTCAAACTGCAGTTATGAGATGGGACTGTGGCACTGTGCTGGTACGGGTATAAAATGGACACACATTTTCTATTTTCTTATTTATAGCTTTGAATAATATATTTTTAAAAAACATTCAAGTTTCATGTCTGTCAGGACATAAGATTTTGTAAAATTATACTGTAATAGTGTTTGTTCAACCAAAAAACCTTTCTGTTTTTATCCCTTTAAAGGGATATTTCACCCAAAAATGAAAATTCAGTCACTATCTACTCGCCCTCATGCCGATTGAAGGTCAGGTTTAGTTTTTTAGTCCACAAAACAGTTTTGGAGTTAAATAGGAAAACAGTGTTGCAGAATCTCAAACAGTGGAAGTGAATGGTGACCAGTTTTCCGAGTTTAACTCACTGTAATTACCACCACAACATAACAACTTATTTTCCTAATTTTTAAAATTAAATTGTCATGATTCTGTCTCAGTCTCCTTATATTGACTGATCATTTCAATTTAAAGTGTCAGATTTTTTGATTTAACATAAGAACATTTATTTTTGTCATTCCTGAAATTTCAGTCTTTTTTTTTCCTCCTACCACGATGAGCTTCCACACAGAAGCCAAGAACAGCTGTTCATGGTTTAATTATTTTGTTATCTCGAGATAACAAATCTGGTTGTCTTAGGATAACAGATTCATTATTTCGTTATCTTGAGATACCAGGGCTCATTTCTTTGTGGTTAGTTTTTCTTGTTATCTCGAGATTACAAAAGCTTGTTTTTTTGAAATGACACGATAAATTAACCCAGTAGATTGAGAAAATAAGCTTTGTTATCTCAAGGCAACAAAAAAATTGACTTGTGATCTTGAGATATAGCCATAAAAAAATTAATTATAAGCACAACTGTTCTCTGCCTCTGTTCTTCCATATGAGCCCTCTAAAATGTACTAAAGTAAACCATCTGAGAGGGAAAAATCACTCAGGTTGAAATGCTCACAGCTTATACTCAACATTTCAACTTTATTCTCAGCATTTTTTTGTGACCAAGGAGAGATAACAATTCATATGAAAGTGCTGTAACAGAATTTAAATTTACATACCTCGTCTATGCAATTGGGTCACATAAACCTTCTGTACATGCTTTTCATTCACATATTATCGTGAAATACCAAAAATAAATAAATAAATACTATTAAATAGCACATATCGCTGTGTACTCAGGATAAGAACATGAATGTGTCAACGCATTTAAACAGAATACAAACCACTTATTTAAAGAACAGGGGGGAAAAAAGAGAAGAAAAACAAAAATGGAACAAACTAAAATAAAATTCTCATAAATTTGACTTTGCGTACCCGTCACACCTGAATTCTTGGTTCTCTTAAGCTGTAAAGTTATATTTGCATCTTACACAGTTATTGAATTCTCTTCTACCTTCTTCGATTGTTCTTTTTTCTATCCTGTGTCAGTTCACAGTGTTTTATGGAACTACAAATAACTCACAAACTAAATAGACAGATATATAATAATAATAATATAAAGCACATGTAATGCACATGTACACACTTGTATAGACTGTAGCTGTACAATCTACAACTTGATCAGAATTGTCATTTCATTTTTTCCATCATAACAGAGAGATCATCTGTGGCCTCCACCTTCATGCCCTGTATTCTTCCTACTAATAATTCTAAAGAAAGTAAAAAGCCAAAAGTCCAACGATTTATATTGAAATCTTTTTTGATGTCTTGATAAAGCAAGAGCAGAATCATCATTTAGTAGAATAATATTTGGAAGGCATGATATAACTTTCCCACAACATATGTATGTATGTTCTAATTTCGTGAGTTTTGGGGGTAAATCAACACGGCTGTTGCAGAGATTTTATCTCTAAAATTTCCCCTTGACCCAAAGGTCTTTATTCAGGGAATGCACCTGGGTACAGAGAAAATAAACAGTCCCTCCTTGACATGTGGCCCTTACACCCAAGGCGTCTGATCAGCCTCTCTTGGAAAAAACACTTCCAGACGTTGAATAGATCAGTGGATGAGAGAAATGTCCTGTTGTCTTTTAGTGGAAAAGATAAGCTATATTCTTAAGGGGGAAAAAAAATATCTGGGGATTGTTTATCTATTACAAAAAAGAAACACTTGTATGTGGGCTTTGTTGGTTTGTTTGTTTGTTTGGTTGCTTTTGTTTTTGTTCTGGTCTTTTTTTTTTGTTTCTCTCTTTTTTCCCCCCCCTCAATTCTTTGCTTTTTTGTTGCTTTTGTTTGTATCAAGTGATTTCACTCTGCTCTTTCTACTTCCATCATTTTCAAATAAACCATCAATGTAACCTGTTAATTTTAGACATTATTGAGTGGATGAAGGTGGGAAAGGGATGCTGGGAAGGGGGAGATATAGAACAATGCTTATGTGACTGTGCTGTTACACCTTTATACTGCTACTGCAGCTTTGAGTCAAAAAACAAAAACAATAAAAAAAATAAAATATATATGTTCCAGTTTGATTTTGTGGACACAATAAACATGCAGGACTTTATAACTTTATAATTTAGCACCTGATGGTTATAACTGATCTATATTGTGTTTGTACTGTTTAAGGTCTATGTTCAACAGAATGATTCAGTTGTTGTTGGACTCTTTGGTACAAACTTGACACAAAGGCCTTGGCGTGTCTCAAATCTGTTATTATTTCTGTGAATGGGTGTGTAGGTAATGATTGATTCCATGGAACCTCTGTATGTGCTCATGGCTGTGTGCAGCTGTAAACAGAAAAAGAAAGATGATCCCGGTAAATTAAACTCGTCTCTCAGGTCTTGAAAGGATCTTAATCCATCATTGTTGTAGATATCTGAGAAGGTGTGAACACCACAGCTTTGTCACTGTGGGAATTGTTTAGGTTTCCCCATTTTCTCATAAACAAAATGGGTTATAATTGGTCCAAAGTGAGTACTACAATACTTATGTGATAAATCTGAAAAGAGCACATTTTAAAAAAGTGTATGGGGGAATAATATGTTTTTCTAATTGGACCCAATGTATCCTGAACTCCTCTTCAAACCATTTTGACAGTGGGTGCAGCACAAAGGATAAACCTCCTGATCTATTATCACTTTGGAGTATTGTAGATCTAATCCTTGTTTTTTTGTCCTTTCCATATAAATTCTGAGACAAGATTTTGCAATCCACTATGATAACCCTCTGATGGAGGCATACGCAACATACTACAGTAAAAAAAAAAACCCTTGGGAGTAAGTTCACTTTAACGATAGAGATTCAGGCAGCTAACGCTATTTTCAACTTTGACCATCTGTCTAAATCCTCTCTAATGGACTCGAACACTTATAAAAAATTCTTTGTCACAATTTGGTCCAAAGAAGAAGTGTGCATATCGATTCCCAAATATCTAACATTTGAAACTAGAGATATGCCTGAGCAACAGTTTGAGTTACTAGAATTCATTGCTGCATTTGAAGAAAGTAAAGAAGACTTCCCTACACTTATCTTATATGCAGATAAAGATCCAAGCTCAGAGTACATTTAGAACAGTTGGAAGAGGGTTTGGTACCTGGTCGAGATATATTAATAAATCATCTGCATACAAGGATGTGTTGTGACTGCTGCCATTCAGTACTACCCCCCCCCCCCCCCCCCCCCCCCCCCCAGGATGCTGACGATAATGCAAATAGCAGTGCTGACTGAGGCTGGACACCTCCGACAGGTACCACGTCCAATTGCAAACTGTGGAGAACACATTACCTGCTGAGACCACAGCCACTGGATTAAATATATAGAGTTTTAATCATGTTTATAACATCTTGACCAAAGCTGATATACTGCATTGTTTACCACAGATATGACAAATATGACCACTGACGCTGGTCAAAGGTTCAACAACATTTTAACTTTTACACTCAACTTTTCAACTCTGTACTCAGTATTTCAACTTCATTCTTAACATTTCAACTTTGTTCATATTTCAACTTTATATGCAGCATTTAAATTTTATTTTCATCATTTCAACTTTAAACGCAGCTTTTAAACTTTATACTCAATATTTCAACTTCAGACTCAACATTTCAACTTTATTCACAACATTTCAACTTTATTCACAACATTTCGACTTTACAGTCAACATTTCAACTTTATATGAAGCATTTAAACTTAATTAACTAGATTTCA
Source organism: Lutjanus campechanus (assembly GCA_027495735.1). Classification (NCBI taxonomy): domain Eukaryota; kingdom Metazoa; phylum Chordata; class Actinopteri; order Lutjaniformes; family Lutjanidae; genus Lutjanus; species Lutjanus campechanus. The sequence goes on from JAJHUR010073483.1 coordinate 7,952, forward strand.
ACTTTATTTTCAGTATTTAAACTTTATATTCAACATTTCAAATTTATTCACATTTCAACTTTATTCATAACATTTCATCTTTGTACTCAACATTTTAACTTTATTCACAACATTTCAGCTTCAATTTGACTTTGTTCTAAACATTTTGACTTTATTCACAAAATGCTACATTAAAAAAAAAAAATCTTTCATGCCTGGTGTGGTGCTTTCAGGATTTTATTTTGAAGGAGGCACGTTTTCTTTGCCTCTGCTGTGTGTCTGTGCCTGTGTGTGTGTACATTCTCAATTTCCTGCTTTGTCCACATCTGGCAGTAACTGAACTTTCTTTACTCTGTGCAATTGTGTAATAGATGGAAACTATTGTTACTAATTTCCAAATAACCTGTTGGCTCCATAAAGCGCATGAGAACCACTTTCGGGCCTCTATAAAAAAGTATTAAGTTACACACTTTCAGTCATGTGTGTGAGCGTGTGTTTGTCATGTTATAAACAGGTTGTTTATGAAACCAGGGTCAGTGAAAAAGTTAATTGTAAGATCCCGGAGATTGCCGACGGTCTCCGAAGATGACGATTCGCGCACGAACGAAGGGGGCCAGTGAGTGTGTGTTCTCTGTGTGCTGCGAGTGTGTGTGCTGAACTGAGCGGAGGTGAAGAAGAGGAGGATGAAGCTGGGAGCGGAGGATGGGAGGAAGAGTGGAGTAAGAGACAGGCTCGCTGTGTGTGAATGAGTGAGTGAGAGAGGAAGAGGAGAGGAAGAGGAGAGGAAGGTCGTCTGAGGGAGCGAAAACAAAGACTTGGATCTTTTGAAGGATCACCTCTGGAACATTACTAACGGAAACTTTCAACTTTTTAGCCGCCGCAGCTCGGCTCGCAGTGCCCGGAGCCGGCTTTGTTTCACGGCGGGGGTGTCTGCGATAAATGAAGGAATAAAACAGATCCCCATCGACCTTTTTCTACCCGAGCGGGGAATACCCTGGGACTGCTTCTGCTAAAGGTTACGAGAGAATGGCGGCCAACATGTACCGAGTGGGAGGTAAGGAATGTTTTACATTTTTAAGACACCCCCCACAACGTGATTGTTCGCTTCGATAGCAAGGTGGCTAGGCTAGCCGCTAGCTGTCTGTAGGGTTAGCCGCTAACTAATGCTAGCTCTGTGCTAGCGTCCGTACGTGCGTCCACTCTTGCATGGAACAACGTCAAGTCTATTAAAACAACCAACAATGTACTCTGACTTAACCAATGTGTAAATGTAAATAACTCCAACATTATCACTTAGTTTCTGCTCTCATGCAATGAGCCGGGAATGCTGTGTGATTCGGCCTGGATATAATACATCAAAGAATGATAATTTATAGAAAATATCAACTTTTACAACACATTGGTGTGATATCCCTACTAGTTCTCTCCACCAAAATATATTAAGTGAACCCACCGCAGGCGGCTGCCGAGCAGCGCGAGCCGCTTCTCAAAGTTGCTCTTAAATTTAAAATAAACGCAGCCTGCTGGGTAATAGAGTTTATCAAATAGTATCTGTAGTTACAAGCACGCGAAACAAGTGTAATTTGTCACATTTTCTGACGTGGAGACCACACATATGGTAACAACGTCCTGGAAGTGAACACAATGCTAGTTAGCACTTAGCTGCTAACTTAGCTGTTGAGAGGTCAGCGACGTCTGTTTAGCCTACCAGCGGTCGTGTCTACAAGGGAACCCCAGACCCGCGAAAGATCTCGCGAGAGTCATCATTTTAACCTAAACCATCCAAATCTTTCACCAACACACACCAAGTGCTCTTCTCCCCTAAATTTGGCCAGATTTAAATTACAGCGCTGTCACATTATAAAGCATAATTAGTTCATACATGGTGCACAATTAAGAAACAACGCGTAGAAATCTCGCGGGACTTTGCCAAATCAGGGGTTCCCTTGTAGACAAGTCCGTCTGGGGTAGTTTGCTAAAGCTGGTCGGCTAGCTCTGTCTGTGCGGTGGGTTCATTTCATTATCGCCTCCGCCATATCACTTCATATGCAGCGGATAGCGTTAAGCCGCGCTAGCTAACTTTGGTTGCTAAGTTTGGTTAGCTGAGGACTTCATGTAGTTATGTGTTAGCCGGTGCAGATAAGTGGTTAGTTTACTTCCTCCTACACCGTGTGTCATTCGTTATAGCGAAAACACCGGCAAGAGAAATTCAAAAGTTGGCGTTTAATTCACGAAAAAGCTGAACGAAGTTGACGTTATGTTGCTAATACTAACTTGCTACCAGTGTAGTGAGACTTCTCCTTTCATTATGTGCTGCTACTTTAACACTGGCTGGAAACCGAAGCTTCTCTGCTACATTGATTTAGGATAATCATATTAACTTTACACGCACATTGTGAAATTTCAAGCGTTTGTTTGATACAGTAAGATATTGCTAAGATTTTCACGTCACTCATTTGCTGACAAACGTCACCATTATTGTGGATAGAGCCGAAACGCCGGTACAGACGGATACATCCAGCAGCGGATTCAATTGTACCTGCACTTAACTGTGTGTGATGTGATCTGTCGCCTCGTCTTTCGCCTGTCTTTTCGCTGCTTGTGACGACCGTTCAATGTCTGCAAGCGTTAATAACGGTGTTAGGACTTGCTGTACCTCGTTCGAGTGTGGTTTTTGTGGCGGGCGGCAGAGCAGAGATGGCTGAGTTGACAGTGAGGCAGTGTGACAGGCTTATCGCTGTGTAAGGTCATACCAGAGTCTGGAGGCTATTTAGGTCATGCTGATTAAAGTCTACTCTGCAAAATATGCTGCGTTATTCAGTGCTTAATGTTAACACTTTGGTCCAATATTATAACGCATTTACAGTGTCGGCTTGTTGTGATTTTGCTTTGTCTGTTCCATCGTGCACCATGTTTCAGTTTGTACACTGGTTGCCTCTTACCTGCGTTGGTGGCTATGAATTCTTGTCTAGTTTTAGTCTTCAGACATCTGCCTGAAGTCTTGTGTGTGTTTGTATTTGCATTTACACTGACCTCTTGTGTGTAGTTCCTTGTTCTAGTAACTCTCTCCTCTGATGTTATGGGTTCTCTTACTGTAAAGTAACTCCACTTCCTCTCAGCACATTTGCATTCTCTTATGTGGTGTGATGAAGCAATATGTAGGGATAGACAAATATTGTGAAGCAGTGGCTCCACAGACCATCGAGCCTCTAAAATTTGGTGGCTAAAGTCCATTTTATCATTGCCCAAATGTAAATGTAAGTAAATACAATGCAGAAATCCCTACAATCCCCATTTTCACTCCATTGTTAAACATTTTACACACGCATAGCCCTGTATACACACATGGAATTTTGTGAGAGAGGTGATGAAGTGATGGTTACTGCCCAGAATCAGGCACCTTGCTCAACGGCACTTCAACAGTGACCAGGAGGGGTGAACTAGTGCCTCTCTGTGCTACCAGTCCACAGTCTGTGCTTCTGGTCCAAGCTGGACTTTAACCAGCAACCCTCTGGTTCCCAAGCCAAGTCCTTATGGACGGAGCTACTGCCGCCCCAAACAAGTGTTGTTGACAGGATACTTGTGTTGTCCACTTTCCTCGTGAATCGTGATGTGGTGTTTCCTGGAGGCATTGTTTCTGATGAAAAACGAGCCAGACTTCTTGGGTAGTTCAGGAAACTGGTGACACCAGAGTGCAGGCCAGACTTTTTTTTCTCTTTTCAACATAACCCTTAATTTTCCAGAATTCTGTCCTCATAGAACAACTACTGGATAATGTTTTAAATAGCCATATAATAGCAGAGGTGTAGTGCTGTTTCCCCTGCCCCGCTCTTTCTGTTTGCTGCGACTACGAGTCTGCATCACGCTTTTCTCACCAATTAAATGTCAATATGGCAACTTTGACCATTCCCTTTGTTTTTGTTGGGTCACTTGTCTCTCATCTAAAACACAAGACATCCAGGCTGCACAAAACGCTGACTCTGATGAGGGGTGCACGCTTAAGTGATGGTTCGAACTTCAAACACTTAAAAAAAATGGATTATGTGAACTTTGAATGTTCCATTTCCTCACTTGGAGGAAAAACACGGCAGAGCGTCATTCTGGTGCACTTCTTCATTTCTTTGTAGGGGGCTGTGACCATATAACAGAAGGTTAAATGCTTATTTAACATGTCATAATTAAATTCTGCAACGCTCCTTTCTGTGCTGTGGTTAACGCCAGATGTGCCAATTGTTGAGCTCTGCAGCAGGTTAGCTGAACATCCTGAAATGTGAAGTTTTGTGTACAGGTTAGCATATAATTATATGTTTACAACATCTAATTATTTTTTGTGTGCGCGTGTGTTTGGTTTTGTCCTCGTTTTCAGGTGTGTGTTGGGTTGGTTTATGTATTACTGCTGTCCAGTGCCCACATTAAAATCATGTGTGCATGAGATGTAAAGATGGACACATACAGAAGCTTGTTCTTCCCACAAAGGACTTTTGATTAGGGCTGCAATTAACGATTGTTTTCATTGTCAGCTTATCTGATGACTATTTTCCAGATTAATGGATTAGTTGTTTGGTCCAGAAAATTGTGAAAAATGTTGATCAGTGTTTCCTAAAGCCCAGGGTGATGTCCACAAATATCTTGCTTTGTCCACAATAGAGTTGGGCGTTCTATCGTCACTCTGTGGGATCGCCAATACACGATTCCATCGTGTGTGTGTGTTTGGGAGGGGACTGACTCCGCAGCCACCACATTAATGTGGGTGCATTTCGTGACACATCATGTAGTGAATGGCTGCTCCACCTTAAGGCTCAGAGTAGTGTATTATCGAGGTATTAATTTTTTGTAGTCAGAAAGTGTAATTTCAGCACTATCAACATTATAATAAACACAATATTGACTGAACAAGCCGCACGTAGCTTGATCTTCGTTAGACTGCCAGGATGATTGATACAAGTTAATTACTTGTGATCTGTTACTGTCTGACTGACCAGCCTCATAGAAATGATATTTTACAATTCTTCATATTTTATTCTAAGGAAATTCGTTAAGGCAAGTAATTCTGTGCTTTTAAAGTCACGATATTAAGCTGACACGGATTCCTTATGTTGTTTGCGGTCAGACGCTGGTGTTGCATCTTCAGCATAAACGGTGTGTGTCACGGTGTTAGCTACAGTCGGCTTAATAAAGTCAGTGATCACAAGTTAGAATTATATATTTATTTTAAAAAACAACCTTTTATTCACCGAGGTTTGGATTGGATTCTTCGGGAGATTTTTGCGTCTTTCTTCTGTGACAGACGCATTTCACTACTGCCAGCTGTTGGAGGTAAATCCGTCCGTATGCTGCCATCTCTGACAGTCATTTGGAAAAGTAAGAATCTAGTGCATTAAGGGTCAGAAGTGTTTGAATTCATGGTGCTTTGTTCTTGTTAATCAATTAATTATAGCTGCAGTAAGTTCCGCTGTCATATGCACGCACACGCACACACATACATACACGCTCTCTCTCCCTCCCTCTGTCTCTCTCTCTCTGTCTCTCTGCCTATCTGTCTGTCTGTCTCTCTCTGTCTCTCTGCCTGTCTGTCTCTCCCTCTTCTCTTAACTGCGTGTTCGCCACAACCTCTGGTAGCATCGCCAAGGGAAACAAACGATCGTTGTTCATCCCTTCAATCGCCAATATACGATCGGATCGCCAATCGGCACAACCCTAGTCCACAATCCAAAGATATTCCAGCAGCTGGATTCGTAAAATCACGCGAGAATCATCCAGAAGGATCCATGGAGGCGTTGATCTGATTAGTTGACGTTAGCCTGTGTTAGACGTGATAGACAGATGGTTCATCCAGTCACCTGCCAAGTGTTTTGTGAAAGTGCCTGCCCTTTTCCAAACAGTTTCTAAGGACTTCCCAGATGGTGTAACAAACCATCTGACGTGTCAAGTTAAGAGAGGAGTAAAGAAGCCAGATAATATTCACATTTGAGAAGCTGAAAGAGAAAATACTTAAACTGATTGATTAGCAAAATAGTTGCAGATTAATAGTTGACAACTAATGAATTAACTGCTTGTGTACAGTCAACAGGCATCCTGGCAGACCTTTGCACTCCATCCAGTCTTGTTTGGAGGCTGCATAAAGCTGCTGGCTCTCTCAGGCAAAGTTCCACTTTTTGCCAGCTTGCTGGATCATGTGTGTGCGCGGTGGAATTCCCACAGCAGGAATGCGCTGTGATGTGGCAAATAAAATGTTACAGTGTAATACCAAGTCTACCCCATGTAGTATTGCAGTTAGCAACAACCTATGGTTATGTAATGACCTAGAAATTGATTTTGAAGTAGCCCACACAGGAACATGTTAAGTTGTTTACTTGCATAATGAAGAAACAAATGTTTGTTTGTAATGATGGCATCACTGCTGGACTTGAACTGGGTCAGACTGGGTCCATATTTCTAAAGCAAGTGTCTGTGGATGGATTTCACGCTCAATAGGGATGTTGTGTTGTTGCAGCTGGCTGGTGCAGGCAGTTCAGTATGAGCGAGCGCCTATATTACCAGTCCTCCAGAAGCACACAGTGTTCAGGCTGCATGTAAGATCATTATCTTCCCCAGAGATTAGTCAAAGGGCTTCCTCCTCTTCATTCACCCTCAAGCACCCGGCACACTGCGCCACTCCAGCCGCATACACACGTCCACAACAAACACTCAGCAGCTACTCAACAGACACCTGCTTTTTTTTTAATATACATCTTTTTTCCCTACCTACGGATACTTCCATATGTACATTAACATAAAACCTTTTCACAGGCGACCTCATTACGTGGAGTGTGTTTTCTTTCTGCCTATAAGGGGATGGTGTGAACCCTCTGATCTGTCCTGGATCATTGATCCATCACTTCCTCTCTTATTGATACACAGAGCTGGTCACAGCACAGTTGGAATTGGATCATTCTTTAATTTGTCCCACTGGGTGAGAAGAAGTGATGGAGGGCTGCAATAAACGAAAATTCCCTCCTTCCGCCATCACTTTGTCTTTGGAGCTAGAATTAGTCATGTCAGGCACATGAGAGTGCAGATCAGCCAGTGTTATGTAATGTGCTGCTGTTGTGTTCCTTCACTGTGAACAAGGAGGTGATGCTTCTCTGCTCGGACTCCCCATCAGTGTGCTAAGTAGAGCAAGAAATCCTCTCCCCGTCTGAATCCCTCCTTCTCCGTCTCTGCTTGTGGTGATGCATCAGAAACCCACTGATATCCTCCTGAGGCTCTGTGTCCCTGCTTGTGGGAGGACCAGATGGAGCTTGACGTGAAGCCACGCTGCTGTGCAGAGCTGCATCAAACAGTACAAGGAAGCACTGAGTCTGTGGTAGCAGTATGATGAATGATAAATGACTGGCAGGTTTGATCAATCCGCTTGTTTAAGCGCTGGGATCTCTGTCAGCAGCTGCTATTGTGAGCCCGTATTCACCATCATTAAATCTGAACATATTTATAAATATAATAACAATCCAGTCATCACAAAGAGCAGTGACCTCTTTTAAATGAAGAACCAATTTAGTCAACTGTTTTGCATAAAACACAGACTAATGTGGACAAAATGAGATTAAAATTACAAATGTAGCTCAGCCTGGTTGCAGTGTTACTTTAAAGTGTTACATGGATCACGTGAAGCTGTTTGAAGGCAGTTGTATTTGTATAAAGGCATCGTGGCCAATCCGTGTCTTTTAGAGCTGTGCATTCAGTTCAATCCCAGTTTTCAGTTGAATGATCTAATACAGATACTTAAAATCCTGAGATCAACCTTTGCACTCGTATTTTCTCACTGGATGTGTTGATTGGTGTTAAATTGTAGGTAGTTAGAGTTTATTTCTTTATTGTCTTTCTCAACAGTTTGGCACATGTAGGCATAAATATAGATGCAGGCAGGAATGCATGATATTAGATTTTTGCCGATATGATGAATACCCCCAGGCTTTTTTTTTAGCCCTTATTTGACAGGATAGTTCTAGATGGACAGGACATGTGGGGAGGTGGGGGGACATGCAGCAAAGCGCTGCAGGGTGGCATCGAACCCATGGTCGCTGCTGAGGACTGATAGCTTCTGTACATGAGACGCACGCTCCGCCAACTGAGCTAGCAGGGCGCCACATGCTGATATTTTCTTTTTTGCTGATGATGATATATACGCTTCCTGATAGTTTTGGGGTCACAATGTGTCTTTCCTTGTTAGTTGGGAGGTTGTAATGTGCCATCCCTGTTAGTTTTAGGGTCTTAATGTGTCCTCCTGGGTAGTTTTCTAGTTGTTGTCCATTGCTGAATTGTAGCTGCACAGGCTGTGCACTGTACACTACATTATCTCCTCAGCACAGCAGGTTTACTTCAGTAGTGTCATAGCAGTGTTTGATAGTGTTGGACCTGTAGCTTTTCACTCTAACAGGATTTACCTTGTTCCTACACCTGCCAGTTTCCAGATTTCCTCTGCCCTCCCAGACTGTCTGCTGTCTGCTACCACTTCACACCGTCTCTTCTGTCTGTCCACTTTAAACTGAAGGCAGAGGGTAGTCATTTTCCTGACACACCTGCTTTATCCTCAGTTTGATGCGTTTCCCTTTGGACTGAACTGACGCCAGTGTTCTGTTGCATGAGTGTAATAACTGTTGACTGCGCCACAGACTGCTTTCTCATCCTGCTCTTGGCTAGCCGACTGGCCTCTTGACCTTTGGATGTCACTTGCAGGAGTCTCCTGAACAGACACAAAGAGCTTCCCTGCATGGCCAACCAGAGCCACAACCTGAACTGTTTATACAGGAGAATCATTTGATCCAACTCTGCTGTTGGATATGATGTGGCATTATGGACAGTGCGAGACTTTCCCCTATGATTTCTGTTTACATTACACCCTGACCGTATCAGTTGATCTGTTCCCCTCTCAGCCACATTCGTTTCAGTGGTAGGAAAAGTCCAGTTGAAGTACGAGCTGGGTCAGTGCTGTGTGTAGGAAGGATTGCTTGTGGTTAGCAGAATGTGCTGTGAAGAGCTCTAGACTTGATGGAGGAAGTTGAGGGCTGTTAGCGCCTTCTGGTAATGTCACACACATTTGTAAAGAATACTGGTGAATTAATAAAACTCTGTATTTTTTTTTCCTGAGGTCAGTGTGTTCAAATGCAATGGGAGCACAGCATATTTACACTAGGACTGCAGCTAACAATTATTTTCATTACTGAGTAATCTGTTGACCATTTTCTTGATCAGTCGAGTAGCTGTTTGGTCCAAAAATGGTGACAAATGTTTATCACTGTTTTCCAGAGCTCAAGATGACGTCCTCAAATGTCTTGTATTGTTCACAACCCAAAGATATTCAGTTTACTGTCAGAGAGGAGTCACATTTAGGAAACTGAAATCAGATTATCAAAACAGTTGCCAATTAATTTAAAAGTCAATTAATAGTTAATTAATTGACTAATCATTGCAAATGTAATGTACACAGTGCTACAAACGGAAGCCACGTGACAAGATGCTGAGCGCTGCACGTTTGTATTTTTTTTTCTGGTCACCAAGAGTTGGAAAACTTTGGGTAAACTGCTGTGGTCATCGCTGTCACTTTTTACCCAGCCACCCAATCACACGAGAGGTGGGACAAATTACTACAAACTGTGCATTGCTCATTCAGACCTCCTCAAATTGGGCTCCGTCCAAACAATGGTCCTCGCCAAGGTGTTTCCTCAAAATCTCATGAACCCACAGACCGGTGGTTCCGGCTTCTCTCCCTCTGCGCTGCAGCCTCCCCTTCATCCAGAGAAAGGACCTTGTTTTTACCTTCAGTATGTGTTGATAACTATAAGTGAAGTAACATTCCTGTAACAAATAAATTAACCATTACATCTGTGGATATTCAGCATCACAGCAACAAAAGCTTTCAACCACTAAAAAAAACTGATTCTTCATTTAGGGATAAACCATAGGTAGTCTTTTTTTAAAACCTGTTTCTTATGATTACCTTGATACACATACCAAATTTACATTCTTTTTTGAAAAATAATGCTGCATTTCTGCAGGCCTGATCACAGCAGAGGTGGACAACAGTGACTGACTAATTAGCGCTGTGATAACTACATGGAAACAAAACCACCAAACTGCAGGCAGATGTTGCTTTTTAACCGCGATAAGAAAAAATCCATACTGTCTAGGGATGGGTACCGAATTCGGTACTTTTATAGGTACCGACCGAATTCCATCGGTACTACCGAGTACCGATTCACGTGAAATCAAACGGTACCATGTTTCAGTACCTAAATGCATCCTTGTGACTGTGAGGGAGTGGAAGAGTAGGCGATTTTCCATGCCGGACTTTAACACAACTGTTACCGACGGCCTGAGCATTCTCCTTTAAGGAGGTGTCCTTATGGGTGGTGGGTAATGTAGTCCGCACGTAGCCGTGTTGTTGTAGTGTGTACTACGCCCCCAGAAGGTGTGTGTCTCCCTCTTCGGTGAAGTGTGTGAGAAGTAACGCCAGCTCTAGCTACTGTAAGTTGTATAGTCAGTGTGATGAAGCTCAACTCTACAGCCATAAAAGTACTGTGTTGTAACGTCAGAAGGAAGGAAAGAGCTGAATAAAGCCCCGGTCCGGTCCATGTGTTCAACTATCCGCCTCTCCTCCTCTGTGTGTGTGCGAATAGCCCGGACTGCTAGTTACCAGCGCAGAACGAGCCAAGCTAAGGTGCAACGAGCTTAGCTTTATAATCAGCTGCTCCATACCACGGTTAGGAGCTACAAAGCTGAGGAGGTAACACAACAGTCTGAAGTCACAGGCTGAAGAGTGCACAACTTTCGACAGCCTCAGATCCACGGCTACAACTCCTGTATTCACCACCGTTAACACGTCTGCATCCGTTAGCGACTCGTCGTCTGCAGCCAGCAACATGTGAGAAGAAATGGCCTAAACACTTTGTTTGCTCCAAGTAAATAAGCCTGGTGTTTAAGATGACGTTAGGTTGGCATTTTAACTTGCATTAGTTATTATCAGCTCGGTTCCTCGCACTTTGTAACGTTAATGTAAATGCTTGTTTTTATTTACAGGTCAGAGGGGAAAGGAAGAGGAGTACGTGGAGCTGGGTTTTAATTTGTGCATTATTAAGAAAAAACACTGTGTTGTTGTAGTTAAGGGTTTTCATGTTGAAGAAATTTGTGAAACAACTATGATGTTATTATGTTAAATTGAAAAATTTTGAGATTTTATTATTAAACAAATTAACATGTATTACCACACAAGAACACACAAAAGTACAGAAAATGGGTACCGTTGAGTACCGATTCCCAGGTACCGGGTATCGGTACCGTATCGGTTCAAATGTGAAAGGTACCCATCCCTAATACTGTCACAGCCCTGTGATTAATATCTTAATATGAAAAGCAGGCAGTCTTCGGTGATATCCACCTGTGAGCCTCTCAGTTTGGTTTAAATTGACTTGTAGTACAGGCGTATTTTTTCCCCTAATTTTAACAAAGAACACAGCAAATGTTTCTTGCCCCTTCACCGGTGGGCTGAATGCAGTTGAATGCACACTGGTCATGCAGTGTGTCATTTGACAGGAGTAGTCAGGTTGTGGTAGCTGGGATGTCCCGGTTCTTTGAGCAAATGTGATCTAATTGCTGCTGTTTTTAGTATAGCATCATACATAGTATTGATGTATGTTACTGCTTGGAAATAGCTGGGTGGCATTCCTGATGTTTCAAGATGCCCCTGTGTGTCGGCTCACATGGAAGACAATGGATGCTGGTGTTTTGAGATGTTTCACGGCAAACTGCCGGTGTATATTACTCTTAAACAATGAGATGAACTAATGAACAAACTCCAGTAAAAGCTTAAATAAAGATAAAGAATTAAACACAGATCTGATGTCCGTCAGTCGCATTCTCGTGAACGTGATATCTCAAGAATGCCTGGAGGGGATTTCTTCAGACTTGGCACAAACATCCACTTGGACTCAAAGACGACAGATTTAGGTCGTCAAAGGTCACCTGTGACCTTTTGTCTGTCCCATTCTCGTGACCGCAAAATCTGAGGAATGCCATTTTTGGGGTGCCATGCTGCCTTCAGGTTCCATTGTCCTTCTCTAGTCACTATTGGTATCTGTCTAAGGCCTGGCCAAAATCACTGGATAGGGTATCGGAAAACAATAAAAAGTCTCATCTGTTACCATCCTTTAGCCTAAACTATCACATATGCTTAACTAGGCTTAAAATTACATGCTGCAAACAGAGAAGTGTCACAAGCAACAGATTATTTATTGTAATTTTGAATGTTTGATTGGTGCTGACCAATCAAAAACACTGTGAAAACTAGTGTGTGTGAAACATTTTAAGGAAGCAGCACCATTACATTACTGAGTCATGTTGTGGGCTGTGGTTGTCTTCCTTTATGGGAGTAGAATATTTGTCTTGGAGTTGCATGATTTTTAGAGGCTAGGTCAAGCAAGGTGCATTTATACAAATGTATTTAGTTTAGCTTAGTTGCTTAAGAGAGGCAAAAATGATAAGCAAAAAAGCATCAGATTGGTATTGGTATTGTCAGATACTCAAGGTTGCTTTATCAATATCAGTATTTGATTTCTTTTTTTAAAAAGTCGTTGTGAGCCATCCGTATTTCTTACTCCCTAATGTTGGCATCAGCCCCGAACAGTCAGTATAGGTGGGGCTCTAATTCTAACCCTATAGCTTCCACATCATATCAGTTGATCATCTCTCATGAAATCAGCCTACAGCCTGGATACAGAACCTTCCTGGAGCTCACATTACACCAGTCCATTTGGTGAGCTGAACAGCCTCTCAGTGTTGTACAGTCAGGCCACATGAGAGCTGTGTGTCATGTCCTGGGTTCCTGTCCATCAGGGTGGACGCAATCTGATCAGTTCTGTCATTACAGCCGCAGCTGATGACCTGAACTGGCAATGATCCATATGATGTGTATCTGGGGCTGCTGTAAAATGTCTTGTTTGGAAGAACATTTATGAAACTTTATGTATTTTGTGCACATAACATGAGTCTAATCATCTTTTTTCTGTTGTTTTGTGCAGATTATGTGTACTTTGAGAACTCCTCCAGCAACCCTTACCTGATCCGCAGAATAGAAGAGCTCAACAAGGTTGGTGGTCTTTTTTTTTTTTTCCTTCAGCCTCATATGTTGCCTTTAAAAAAATCTGATGCTGATGATTCTTGAAGTATCATGATTTTAATATCACAATTCCTGAATCTGTTTTTTCCATATGTATAAATAACTAGTGCTTTGTCTTTTATCTTATTTTTATATCTGCTTCCAAATGAAATCAGGTGAATTCGCATTCCCTGAGATCCCACGAGATAGTGCCCCCTCTGAGTAATAATCTTAATATAATAATGTAAAATGGCCTGGCTGTAACGTGAAGCATTTTTGGCAGAAAGGTTTAAGTTATTTAATAGCCAATATTTTATCATGATCGTCAAATTTAATTTTACAAAAGTTACAAAAATATTATTTGTTTGTTATGTTAATTGTAGTAAAGACTGAAAGTCAGAATTGGCCAAAATTTGAATCGGCAGGTCAGACCCTTGGAAAAAAATCAGAATCGGCAGGTCAGACCCTTAAAATATCAGAATTGGCGGGCCAGACCCCTAAAAGATCGGAATTGGCAGGACAGACCCCTAAAATATTGTAATCGCCAGGTCTGACCCCTGAAATATCAGAATTGGCAAGTAAGACCCCTAAAAAATTGGTATGGACCAAAACTGGAATCAACAGGTCAGACCCATCAAATTGGCCCCCAAACATCGCAATAGTATCACATCAGAAGTTAAGTGTATCATCCCAGCCCCGTTGTGTACCCTAACCAGGCTGTGTTCGCTCAGCTGATAAACCAGTCTGACTGACTGGCTGGTGTCTTCAAATCATATTAGGATATCAGGTTCCTGCCAACATACTGTTCACGCACTCACGTTTCCCTCTGTATCTCCTGGACAGTGTTGGTAAAGCGTGGCCACTGTAATGACAGGACACTGGTACAGGAGCCACTTATATAACAGCAGCAGCAGCATATGACACAGGCTTGTTTCCCAGTCAAAGGATTAAGCTCATTTATGTAACACTCTTACATTGAAGGGCTTGTGCTGAGCACCAGGAGGACTGCAGCGTCCTGAGTGCTAATGGCTGCTCAGCACAATGAATGGATAGTAAGAGAGCAGAGAGAGTGGCCAGCTCTCAGCTCCAGGCTGGAATGTGGAGGGAACCACTGCCACTCTGTGTGTCTGTGTCTGTGTGTGTGCTGCTCTCTCTGCTCTTCTGATCACAGTCAGTCCCGGGAGAATGAAACCCCTCATCATCCTACAAACCTTGAGTACTGATATGATGATGCCAGTGCACATCTTACTGTGATGAAAAAACTGTTGTGTCATGATAGTTACTGTGGAGGAGTCCAGTATTGTGGCAGTAGTTTGGTAAACATTAAACTTTCGAGGGGGCTACATCACACGACAAAGTGTACACTGTCAACTAACCTGTGCGAGCAAAATCTCACCACATAAGCAGAAGACGGCAAACACTTGTACTGCAAGCTGGATGTAGTTTGACAATCACCAGCTGGACACCCAGTAGGGTTGGGCGATATGTTAAAATTCATCAACCAGCGATTGGGGATATATGCGTCACCTCCTTCTGTCCTCCCGATGCTCAGCTGGGAGATGTGTGTGAGCAGCAAATTCAGGTACACTATGTACGTTTGAGAGTTTATTCTGTTTATTGGACGTAGCAAAGTGTCAAGAAATGAAACATTCTCACACCTGTTTTCTGATGAAATACAGAAATACAACTGTACGCCTTCTGAAATCAAGTTTCTCTCTTTTACCCAGCTAAGACGAGCATACTTGGCTCGTCGACTCCTCGTAAAAAACCTGCTTCATTCAAACTCGACAGAAGAGCATGTAAAACTCACCTAAACTGTCTTTGTTAGTCTGTCCACTGCCCCAACAATCACCAGCTCTGGTTTGGTTGAAATAAATCCCTAATTCACAGTGTTAGATGTTTAAAGAGTCTGGCTTTGCAGGCGGTTTACCTCTCACTCCTCACCCAGGTCTGGCTCAGTGGGTGTGTACTGTGCCACTAGATAAGAGCACGTCCTAGAACAGCGGCTGTCACTCTGCAGGCCATTACATTAGCAAATAAATAAATAAATAAATAAATAAATAAATTATTGCCCCAAAAATCAACAAAACAAACAGCAATGGATTCAGCCCATTGATGAAAGACAATACATTTGTCCAGTCACCCAACTCTAACGTCCAGTCGAAGTTAGATATTGACCAGCTGGACTTCAATCTTAACATCAGTAGGTGTGTGCATGTGTAGAAATATTTCTTTAGCATATTGCTATAAAGAGAGCTGTTTGAAAAATGCCAAGATACCTTGCAAGCATGATATTACAATTAGACCATATCACAAACCTCTGGTTCCTGTCCCCTCCCCCTGCAATAATTAAAAGTAATCCACTAACAAAAATACCTTATTTAGTTAGACCCATTTTTACAATGTAATAAAGCTAGCAGTAATAATACAGGGTCTCTGTGGGTCCTTAATTAAGCTAGAATTAAAAAAAATAATAATAATTTTAGGCTTTAAAATGTCTTGCATATTTGGACAAGTCCGAAAAAAAGAATGAATGTTAAGAATTCAACATTAAGGTTTTTTTTGGTTGCCCTGTACAAATCGTCTTATTTATTGGAGGTAATCAAATAACAACAATGTTAAGTCTAGGACTGCAAAGTATAAAATTTCAGACAATAGTGAAACATGCCCAACCCAGTTTTTTAAAGTCCATGGTGATGTCTTTAAATGTCTTGTTTTGTCCGTCTACACTCAAAGATATTCTATAATGTGATCATAAATGAAGAAAAGCTTGAAGTTTCCATATCTGAGAGGCTGAAATCATTGTTTTCTGACATTTCTCATGAAAAATTATTTTATATATTATTATTGATTATCAAAATAGTTTCATTATTTTTTACCACTTGCCTAGTCAGGCAAGTGAGTTGCCAGATTTGAACCGGTGGAAGCAATAATCACTAATGCAACTGTGCAGCCCGGTCAGAATTTATTGAAGCACACCCCTGCCAGTTTGACGCAATGTGCTGGGTTAATCTGATGTATCCTCATAAAAATATTAGCTAGTTCCAGAAGTAATGACTTCAGATTGTTTCTGTTAATGTTACTTTGATCTAATATGGCTAAAGGTGCCCACACATGATCAGCGTTAAAAGCGCTCTGCGCTGGCTGTACCATTGTTCTTCTATGGAGAAAGCGGGTGTTCTCAGCTTGGTAGAGGTGTGGCACATCACTGAAAACTGCCACTGAGTGCTGCACTCAAAGTTGAAATTATTTCAAGTTTGACCTGAGCTGCAACTGATGTTTCAAAGAACAACCAATGAGATAACAGCTGCATGTGACGAAAGAGCCAGAAGTGTCACAAGGAGGAAGAGACTGATAGAAGAAATGTGTTTCAGAGTTCCCCAAACTATAACACAACATTAAAAACACACCATGATCTCAACAGGAAACGTTCTGCTTGGTGAAATGTCAGCAGTCAGATGGGGCTACGAGATTTGTGAATCATGTAGTTCAGCTTAAATAAATCCAATGCTAAAGTTAGTTTAGCTGTTAATATGCCTTGCAGTAAACCAAAAGCAAATTTCTTATCATGTGGGTGCAGCTTTAGTGCAAGTTCAGCAAGCTCTGACTCAGGATCAGCACGTTCAGCGCTCGGTTGAAGCCTGTTGAAAATGACGAGTTTGAAGCCTGCTGCACTTTGTGCGAGAAAACACTCAAATCAGAAACTTTGGGTATAAACGCATTAAAAGCCACCAGCGAATACCAGCCGTCACCCAGTATCGATACAGATTATATTCACAGGAGATTAGTTAATTAATTGATTAGTGATTAATTACGATTTTTGCCTGTGTGGGTGTGAAATAAGTCTTAATTAATGCTCTTAAAGTCTAAAGTAACTTGAAATAACAAGCTAAAACCTATACTGTTAATAACAATCATAATCATGCTCAAGTTAATAGATGAGATCCGGTAACATGGAAGCATTGCTATAAAGAAGTTGGCAGGGCAAAAAAAACCAAAAGAGTTCACTTTCAGTTGTGTTGTGGATCATCTGAGCTGACTGCTGACTTGTTTACAACCTGTCTGATTGTCTGACTGCTGGTGTTTCTCAGCGCTTCAGTTAGTGATATAGCTGTGTTCCCAGAGCTCAGCTACAATCATGACTCATAACTCACCATAACTGATAGAAATGACAGACAAAACTATGAAAATGAGAGATGTGACGAAGCGATTCCTTTTATAGGTGCAGCACACTTGATTACTCCCTGCACAGAGCAGATGAGAAGTGTTTGTTATGATTAGTGAGCAGTTGGTATAGATATGATGAGCTAAACACTCTGTAGCAGATTTATGTACGTGTGTTGATAATGGAAGTGTTTTTTTTCCTGCAATTTATGTTGCATGGCTCAAATATTGCACCATGAATCCCAGCTGATGAATTTGGAGTATGATATATATGGAATGTAATGATAATCTTCAGCATGAGCGGTGAATGAGACCATGTCAACATGGCAGAGGAGACATAAATTAATGATGGCTAATAAGCTCAGACTTTTGACAGGTGTTATAATATAGGTAGCTGTACCAGTGCTTTGTTATGATGCTAACATGTAACCACTGACTCTCCACTTCCAGACAGCCAATGGGAACGTGGAGGCAAAGGTGGTGTGTCTCTTCAGGAGGCGAGACATCTCAGGCAACCTCAACACCCTGGCTGACAGCAATGCAAGTGAGTAGCGGAGCTCCTCTTGTTTCTTGCGGTGTGAGAGTGAGCAGGTATGATATGGCTCGCTGCCTTTAATGAACCTGCTCCTCATTGTGTTTCACATAAAAGACTCAAAGCACCTCTTCAGCATTTCTGTAAATTGCACCAAGGCCCACTTCCTGGGATAAAGTAAGACCTGCACTCCTGTCTGAGCTCAGTGCTGAATGTGAGTCTGGAACAGGTAAACGGACAGAGTGTTTATTTGTTCACTACAAACATGTTAACGTTTTTACATAAATCAATATCCATTGAAAACCGGCTACTTTATAAGTGATTCTAACTACCATTGGAACTTAAATCCACACAGTGATGTTGCCTGGACTAACCTTTCTCAGACATGTGAACACACTGTGATTATTTAATGACTGATTCATTTAATTTTCTGTTTTTGGATTTAGTCTCAGTCATGAAATCAAAACTCCATGTTTCAAGTTTCAGTAGTATTTACTCAACTTTACCCTTTTTATTTTAAAATATTAATTTGACAGAGACAGTTCATATTTTAATCATAAAAAGATTAGTTGACAAAAATGTTGCACCACTGTGTCACAGCACCTTCAGCCATAGGGTGCAGCTAGCACCAGCTTTAGCATTGTTAGTGGCGTGCAGCTGGTGTGCAAAATATGGTTGTCAAAACCCTAAAGATACGATACTAACATTCAACAGTATTAATAGTACCAAAACTATTTAAAAAAAAAAAAGATGTAAGTGTTCATTCAAGTTATGACAGAGAGGATAGAAAAATATACAGAATCACAAAACTGAAACACGAAAGAATCTCTCCTCGAGGCTCAGAATAAGACCAGGTACCAGCCAAATGCGGGTAAATTATGGCAATGGCTGGCATATATTTGCTTCCCTCACCAACCCCAAAAAACCCAGTGATAATCTATTGAGTGGCAGGTAAAATTTGAATATTCACTAGTAGGGGTGCACCAAATGAGCGGCCGGTCAGCGCCACATGTCCAGTTCTGCACTGGTCAAATTCACACACATGCTCTGCACGATGCCCGCGTCCTGTGCACATCAACACAGACCGTAACATCACAGCCACAACAGCGCTGGTCACAGCCACACACAGGCTTGTGTGAAGTCAGTGTTAATGACTGATTTAAGAACATGATGATGAGAAGCCAGACAGTCTACAAGGAGACGGAGCAGCTGATGGTGTCGCCGAACGGCTTTCTTGGCCCTCACGCTAATGTTAGCCAGCAGCAGACTGCTATTTACAGACTGACAGTTAAAATCTCACCTCATGTTCTGGCTGAAAGTCGAAATGTTGAATAAAGTCGATATGTGAGGATAAAGTTGATATACTGAGAAAAAAGTTGACAATAAAGTTGAAATGTGGGAAGTGGCAAGTGATAATGACGCCGAAATGTGATAACAAAGTTGAACTTTCAGTAGTGCTAAGCATTAGAAAAAATAAACCAGAGGAGGAAGAAGTGAAGAAGCCTGAGAATAAGTTGAAATGTTGAGAATAAAGTTGAAATCTTCCTACTTTAATTTTTTTTTTTTTTTTTTTTTCTTTCCTGGC
>JAJHUR010073486.1:0-11681 GCA_027495735.1 Lutjanus campechanus
TTCTGAAGATTCATGTTTTGGCATAGAGCTGATTAGAACTCAACCCCGGGTAACTCAGTTTTATTCCAACGAGTGACCACTATCATGCTCAATTTCTCACACTTATAACAAACAATATTTCATGAAAATCAGTCCAGAATTGAACAACTTACAGTCAATTTTGTGGTTAAGCCTACATCTCCCATTTGACCTCAACGTTGAACACTTCCAGGATGGTGACCATGCAGACACATAGCGGTGACATATAGCAGCAGCCAAGATACAGTCAAGATGGCAGAAATGATAACAACAGGGATTTATTCATCTCCTATCGTGCCTAACCTTTTTTTTAGCTGCAAAAAAAGGTCAAACTAGGTAACAGACTAGGTAAGTGCTGTTTTTAGCCTAGCAGTTGTTGATGGCCCTCACAAGCCGGTTAAGAGGAGTGAGGAGTCAGCAGTCGGTAGGAGTCCATTTTTTCAATGGACTGATGGGTTCAGTAGTCTTGTATGTGAGATTCACTGTGAACATAAAGGACACTTGTCACACATTTAGACACACAAATATACAACCCATGGCATCATCTCCTCCAGGCTTATGCCTGGCGGTAATAATAAAAAGGGGTATACCAAATGGGTACGAGCGTGGAATAATATTAATTTCACTGTCTGTCCCATACAGAGTGGCGTCTCCTGTGGGTTCCAGCATGCTTTACTCGCTGTCCCGCTACAGTCGCTACATCTCCATCTTAGATGCTGACCAGAAGACCTTGCGCTGTCCGCCATATCGTGGCCAACTCCTTGCCAACATAGCCGACCACCGCACGTACATCCGCCGTGGTTCCACCTACTTCCTTCAGTTACAGAGCACACTCTGTCGCCTTGCAGCCAAGGCCTTCCTGTTTACCTTTACCCACCACCTCCATTTGCCGGTCAGCTCCACGGAGGGGCCCGAAGTCGTGGAGGGCCGACGCCGCTGCTTCCTGCAGGAGCAGCTGGGGTTGGGCGAGGAGGACAGCCGGATACTGCTCTACCTCAGCCAGCTCATCACACAGCAGTACCTACGGCCCGCCTCCGGGAGCAGTGCAGCACCAACTTGTTTTAGTTTTAACTACACCACCAGCGTTTTTTACAAAATCTGATATTATACATTTTAGCAGAAATCATCTTTGACCCTTTGGTTTTTAGGGGACCAAGGGGGCTATTAGTAAGGTCTTTTAGTTTCAGGACAAACTCTGAACAGGTTTTTGTTTAATCTCTCTCTGCCTTGCTGTCTTTTTCTCTGGTCTTGATCGTTTCCTCTTCATGTGCAGGAAAAAGAAGACAGAGTAAGTCGTGAATGTCGGTGAGTGTTTACTCGCGTGTATTTGTTCCAGAGCATGTTGACACTTACAAACACACATAACAGAGCAGACGAAGGTCAGCTCTACTTATTGTCCTCAAACAGTCATTTGTGTGTTTTTCACTTCCATGGAAGAAAATGTTACTTGCACTGGCTTGTTTAAAGGGATATTTCGGATTATTTTAAGTGGGGTTGCATGAGGTCAGCACGCCCCCAGTTTATTGAGGCAGCAGTTGTACCGATGCATGAAGCTACGCAATGTACTGCTGTGGACAAGGTCAGCAACAAAACATTAAAAAGAACATTTTCACCACTTTATCTTGCCATCACACCTTTTCAGATGGGAAGCAGCTGTAATATCTGCCAAATATCACTCTCTGTAAACCAACCAAACTCTATTGGCAAAATCATTCATTTTACTTCACAGAACACGAGAGTTGTTGGTCTACAGCTGCCTTGCTGTACTGACTTTGTTTGTGGGTTTTCTTTTAAAAGGTTAGTCTGGAATCACCAAAGTCACACAATAAAACAGTAGTAGACCAGTAAATCCCTTGATCTGAGAGATAAAATTACTGTTTTGCCAAAGGAGTCTGGTGCCTTTGGAGAAAACGATATCTGGCTTATCTGGCAACAGTTTCCGTTCAGAAAAGGCTGTTTGACAGCAAGGTAAAGCAGTGAAAATATTATATAAATATATAAATATAGCATACCCTTCAACTGATATTGTTTTTGTTTTTTTTAGATGGGACTTTTTTAAGTGGCAAAAATACATTTTGCCGCTGACCCTGTCCACAGCAGTTCATTGCTTAGATTCCTACACTAGTACTCCTGCTGCTTCTCTGAATTATGCACGTGTCGATTGTCATCTAGTGTGGGTAATACACTGACAACCCCACTTCAAATAATCTGAACTATCCCTATAAAGTCAGTCCCCCTATTCCTTACCACACACACACACACACACACACACACACACAGTTCATCTAACTAAACTCAAGCCAACATGGTTGTTGGTGTGTCTGACCTCTGCCAGATGGCTAACAGGTTCAATCACAGCTCTGTAAAAACCCACCAATCACTGAGTAGTTTGTCAGCAGTGACATCATCTCAGCTCTATGTAAACATGTTTTCCAGGATTACTGTAACAAACTCACACATGCTGACATTTTCTGTCTGTGAATCTGTTCACGAAACCTTATTAGCACCGTGCAGGCTTGTTACAGCTGGTTTTGTTTCAAGTCTCTTTCTTTGAATTTCTGTTTCACTTTTTCTCTTTCACGAATTAATTTTTAACACACATTCCTGCATTAACAGCTGAATCTCTTGTTTTGTTCCACATGAAGACACAATGTTGGATTTTATTTGAGTAGATTTGAGTGCAGAATGAACATTCCTAGAGGCTGCATTCAGGTTGTGATGCATGAGGAAGTGTATTTGCTGTGTGAATTAGACCCAGTCGGCTCCACGTGATATTGCATGTCCAGAGAAATAACATCATCACGCACACGATCACACATCTATCCACCCACATAGGGCCAGCAGCAGCCAAAACCTGTCAATATTAGCCGCTGGCAAGCATTTTCATGGATGTTACTCACTCGAGTCAGGAACATTTTAAAGCTACTTAACCTAAATGTATCGAATTTCACTGTTGTCTTACAGTTGTGTGAGAGTGTTGTGGTGTTAGCATGAGACTGTCTTGTGCCGGGGTGAATCACTGTATTGATATATGTCATATTTGGATGAACTGAGGTGGGCCAGATGCTGAACAGCTTGAGGAGCGACAGTGATGTTGTGTTTGTGTAGATTTTATTATAGGAAAAATTTCCTGTGCCATCAAAAGCAAAAACTTTTAAGCCTGACACTTGATTTTTGATTTTGGACAGTTGTGTATTATTTATCTATACGATCCTGTTCTGGGAACAAAACTCGGCGCGTCTATATTTATTGCTTTGGGACACCATTTGGATTATGATCATCATGCTGAGTACACCCAGATTTCCTCTTTGGAGGATGCTGGAGAATTTCACAAGTACGAAATAGAAGTTCTGTCACATCGGCCAGTGAGACGACACAGAAGAAGCGTCATTGATAGTATTTTAGATTTTACTGTTCCTAATTCTGTGGCGTCAGTGATGGAGCTGTGCTTCTGTATCTAGGATGGTGACTGTACTTGTGACTGCATGGTCAGAGTTTTATTGTGAAAGGTCAAACGATGTGGGATCATGACTGCTGTCCTTCCTGCAATGAACAGGACAAAGCTTTGATTTTAAGGCTTTTAACTATTAACAGCAACCTCACATTTTTAATTCCACGTAATGTATTGTTTTAGTTTGGTGCAATTTGGGCTTAAAGGGACAGTTCACCCAGAAATCAAAAATACACATTTTTCCTCTGGTCTGTGGTGATATTTATCCGTCTAGATTGCTTTTTGTGAGATGCAGAGATTTCATGTTGGCTGTAGAGATGTCTCCCTACTCTTCAATTTAATGGAACTAGATGGCTGGTAGAAAATAGTTCTGGTAGATTCTACTGCTAAAAGAAAATAGCTCCTACATGAAACTGCTCACAGCAAGTTCTGTGGATTATCTTCAGTAATTGGGTTTTTTGGAAAGAGACCCCAGTGTTGAATTTTTCAAATGTATTTTTTGGCACTTTGAGCACCACAAGCCAAGTGCCATTTATTTCCATTATATTCAAGAGAAGGCAGACATCTTTACGTCCAGAGGTCGAACCCTGGTAAATGTGAAAAAGTACAGGCTCTGAAATGTTCTCAAAGTATAAAAGTTGCCCTCTGAAGGACTTTTTTTCCCTTTTATTTCTTGTAATGTTTTTAACATCAGTTTCATCATGTTCCATGGTTTTTATCTTTTCCGTCTTTTCTGTCTTGTTATGCATTTTACACCTTATTACATTTTTTATGTCATGTCTGTTATGACTTGTTACATCATCTTTTACATAGGTTTTGTCTTGTTACATCATTTTCATCTTGTTACATCTTTTACTGGCGTTTTTGTCTTTATACATCTTGTCTTGTCTTTTGTCTGTCGTGCATGATATGCACTGATGGTTACATGAAGGAAGCGTCTTTTCTATGTGTTCATTGTCCCATCCATTTAGGTTGAAATCAGTCTTGATGTTGGGAAGGTGGCACAAACAACAAGCAAAATCACAACAATCAACAGCACCCTTCAAATGCATTAAAACTTAGTACAGATATTTGTGTACAAATGTAGGGCGTAAAAGTAAAAAGTTGTCAGAAAAATAAAGTACAGAGACCTGAAAACTGGACTTAAGTACAGTAACTAAGTATTTGTACTTAATTACTTCCCACCTCTGTCAATGGCTGATATCTCCAAAACTCTGCAACTCACACCAAAACTACAAGCCAGAGGATCCAGATGACTTTGGGGTGAACTGTCCCTTTAATAATTCCTTCTTTTTTGCTACATTTGATGTTGATTATTTTTTACTGCTCGATAACAAATTATCTGCTCTGATGTAACAACTTTTTTTTAGTTATTGTTCCTCTAATGCAAAAAAGGTGAATGTAATCTGAATAAGCCATACCACAGTGTGCTTAACGTGTCATCACTCAGTGTCCTTATGTTGCCATATCATGTCGACCTTTTGTATCATCATGAGGGGCCGTCGTGCTCACTCCAGCCCTGTACGACGGCATTGTTGCCAGTGATTTTAATAAAGCACGTTGTGAATGTCTCGATGCCTTTATGTAATGTTGATGATATTCATTTACTCCATTAAATTATTTGAATCCATTTCACACGTGTGCGTGGATGCCTGGGTACCGCAGGAGCTGAGGTGACCATGATGATTGATGCTGATCTCGTGGAAGAACCAGACCAAAGCAACCTACAGATCAACATTAAATATTAAACATCAAATACTCCAACAGACTCGTGTCTGTGTGACTTGCTGTAGCGATGACGGATGTGTGAGCATTTGAGGTGTCATGAATAATAAATGCTCGTCTGTGAAATGTCTAATTGGCCTGCTGGAGGAGCAGAAGGCAAGGTGGTGGAGGGAAGACAAAGTATCAGTAAATGATTGTTCCCTCTCAACTGTTATAATATTTTGAGAAGACTTGTTTACTCATGATGTAAACAAGTGGACTTTTCCACATTAGCCTTTAATGAAAAAAACTGAGATATGCCTCAGGTGCAGCAGATGATTGTTCTTTTGCAGCTTCTTTGTGATCTGAGAGAATACCACAAATTAGAAAAATCTGCAATTCCTCACTGGGAATCCCCTGTTCCTCTTATCTTGATGGCTGCTGAGTGTTTGGTTGGTGGTTGTGGAAAATTTAGTTGGATAAATTATAAAAAGTGCTGAGTAAGAATCTGCTTTGTGCATTTGCTTGAGAAAAAAAAATGTGTGCCCTGTTTTTCTTAATGAGATTATTATCTCAGAACTCAGAGAAAAAAAGATTACTGCTCTGTTTTTCTGAATTAAGACAGGATCTCCGTGCCCAGGGCTGGCTTTTAGCCCCCACAAATCCCAGCATGTTCCAGTAAGCCCAGGCAGGGGTGGAGAGCCAGTGTTAGGGGCTTTGGGTCGGGCGTAGAGGGCCGAGAGCCCTCCCTGGACCTGCTGGAACATGCTGGAGGCTGGTTATAAGGATTTAGGTGAGACTCGGGGGCTGAGAGCTTTGCTTGGGCGGGGAGAGCCTGCTTTCTTGTTAATTCAGAAAAACAGGGCAAACATTTTTTTCTCTCAAGTAAATGCATTACACTTCTGTTGCTTTTTGACACAAGCTATATTTTCTCTGTATTATAATATAAAAAAAACAACATGGTAACAAGGTCGATGCAACAGTTTCTTAAACTTCAGTAGTAAAACCATGTTACTCAAGAAAATGGAAGATGAATGATTAAATTTGGGAAGAACAACCTTGTATTTTGCTCTTTTGTAGTGATGAAAACGCCTCTTAAAGATACCAAATGTTTTAGTCAAAACATACCAGTGTGATTGCTTTGGCACCAAACACCTAAATCTCATCTTTACAATAAGGAACTGAGCATGCGCAAAGGTCACCAAGATCAAAACTGTTGGCTCTCATTGACTTTGTATCAAGATGTAACAAGACAAAAATGACAAAACAAAACAAGATGAAGATGATGTAAAGACATAACAAGACAACATGACGCAAGATGTAACAATACGAAAATGACGTAAGATGTAAACAGACAAAAATGTAAAAGGCCTATGACCAAAACAACATAAGATTTTTTTAAAAACAATGTAAAAGACATCAAGACAAAGACAAGTTATAAGACCTAACAGTACACAACAAGAAGAAAATGACTTAAAAGATGTAATGAGACAAAAACACAGAAGACATAAAAAGATTAAATAAAAAGGAACTCGATTCTCCTGCACTTTGCACAGAAACAGCCAGCAGACTTGTTCTACTGAAGGACATTTTTGGCATCTACAGGCTCACGGTGAGATGCCACTAAATCCTACACACTGGTCCTTTAATTCATAAGAACAATTATGCTTACAGATGAAGAGTCATTAAAAAAAAAACCTGCAACAAACAAACACGTACTTGCATCATAAAATACAAAAAGTAAGAAAGCAAGTAAATCAGAATGGTTTTATTTAAAATTACACTACAAGAACAAAGATGAAGAAACGGTTTTAAAGTTTAAAACAATGACATTTCAAGCAAAAATCATCCCCCCCAGCCTTCTTTAAATGCAATGAAACATTCAAATTTTAAATGACCTTCACAGTGGGTATGACTAGCTGGAATGACAGGCCTGATCCAGAAACAGCTAACCTCAACTCCCTCCTTTTGGAGTCAAGGGCATAAGATACAAAATAAACACAAACAAAAAAACAAATTTAAGTAAAACAATATGGCCCCTCTCAGTGTATGTTTCTTTGCTCCCCTGTGTTAAAAGAGGAGTAACAAATGCTGACTCCTGTTAGGGCAGCTGAGGATGACAGTGATGTGTTTCTGATGCAGGTGACTGAAATAAAACGATGCTGCTTTGGGGATTTGACAGATGGAAGCTGGGTGAGCCCCGATGCCCAACAGAAAACAAACCAGATGTCCAAAAACTGCACTTAACCAGAACATCCTCTGCATCCACAGTGGGTGCATTCAATGATCCTTCCCTGCAGGGGGGGAAAAAGACAGAAGGATTTAGACCACAAGGACACACAGGGAACGACTGGATAACTGCCAATCTTCCCTTAAAGCTGCTACAAGGAACTTAAATATTTTGTTGATTCTAGAGGCCCCTGCGGACAAAAGCAGTAGTTATTTCCACTGTAATAATCACAAAATAGAACATCAAAAATAAAATTATTTATATGAAAATCACCTCTTGCTTCCCTTTAATTGACTAATGTAACACTCACTGTGACTTTGCCAGGGAAAATGTAAAAACAGGCTCATTTCAGGCATTAAGAAAAATACAGAAACAGGCAATCTTCTCGCTGATGGTCTCGTTTACTCATATAGGTCATCTAAATGCATCAGTGATAGATTTAGACTGTTTTATAACCAGTTGAAAACTCGCTGTAGTAGCTTTAATGTTTTGGTTATTTCTAACCATGCCAGCAGCTCTGGGGTTGACAATTTAAGTCTCGTGGTCTATCTCAACAACTAATAGATTGATTAGGCCTGAGTGAGAAAACAATAGCAATATTTATCAGCGATAGACTCAAAATTGTAAAAAAAAATTAAAATCTCCCAGCAGTTTCACTTACATGCATTAAATGCAAAACAGTTTGAAAGCACACACCTGGCTCATAAACAGTCAGGAAGGAAGGGGAAGAAGAGGAAGTTCAAAGTAAGGTGGTTAAATTAAATCTTTTCCCCTCTGGTTAAAAATAGGTCACTAAAAACGATCAATAATTATTGATAGACAGAAATTAAACATTTTATTGTGATGAATTTTTCAGCTACATTACCCAGCCTATCGCCTAACATTATTTGATGGATAAAATTTTAAATCTAACATTCACGATCTCCAGAGGATGAATTTTACTAATTTGCTGATCCTCTGACCTTTACTCGAGCGCCACCAGCAGGTCAAAGATTCTCACCTATTCTGTACAATACTGCAGCATCTACTCGACAGATTGCACGAACAGAGCATTTAGTTGAAAGCACAGCCTCACAGCACCATGAGCATGGCTATAAACTCTTAGTCTAATTAAAATATGGATTTTCCTGTCAGTGAAATTTAATAGCAGACGGGGCCTCTAAAATTTAAAACATGTACAATTGACAGTAAGGCCTGTATGGTACTGTTTTCATAATTTTTGTTTTTCCTTGGCAGTGGCTTCCTGTGGGTGTCACACAAAGCCTGTCAATGATTATTGGATATTGACACAGTGATTGCTGAGCCCTCCGGCCTCACTCGACAATCAAAGAGCCTGAGATACTCTCTGGTCCAGTTAGAGGTCTTTCAACGTGTCCAGTGTTACAGTGTTGTGTTTACTTTATCTCACACGGGGCCTGTCTGCGCTCATGTCTGTACATCAGGAATAATGTAAAGCAGAGGGGAAACCTACATCTAAAACATACAGGCCTCTTCATTACAAGCTCTTGCTGGCTGTTACTCAAAATGATTGAAGTAGCCGACTTCACCAAGAATCAATCAAATTTTGTCAGACTTACGACTTCCAGCTTGCTCTTGGGGACTCTGCAGATGCAGTTGGTTCCGAAGTTGGTGTCTCGTGTTTGGATACAACGCAGGCAGCACAGGTTCTCGTAGCCCTGCTTCTTCCACTTGGCAATCAGGTTCTTGTCTGCGTAGCCTTCCTTTATACAGTACTCATACAGCTCTGTCAGGAGACAGAGTATAACTTTGAATGAGCTTCAAATATGGTCATTTGCAAATACAAAAAAAAAAAAAAATACAAAAAAGAAAAATGCTTCTTGCAGGAGAGGAGAAAGGTGCTGGACAAACATCTTTCATGAAGTCCTGGCGGAGACTGTATGTGCAGAAAATCTCATAAACTTCACAGATCCTTTGGCAAGTCATCACTAAGCATATGTTGTACAGATTATTCAAACTCAGGACTGTATTTTAAAAACTAGTGAAGATACCAATTAAGTTAGATTACAAAGGAGGATTATATGAAATGTTGAAGTAAACAGAAGAGGAAGAGGGGGAAAAATGAAGCAGAAGTGGCAAACAGTAGATGATAGAGGTAGAGTGAAAACTCTGCCTACCTCTGCTGATGGCTTTCCTTTTGTAGAAGAGATCATAGATGTATCGACTCCGCTGATGATGCAGCCTGAAAATTGGCCAAAGGGACTCCACCTTCCGCTTTCCCTCGTGAGGCTCTGTTTCAGCTGATACACAAACAAAAAGGAGACAAGTTAACTCTGGTAGGCATAAATTAAATCAATGTTGCACCTGCTTCTCTGGGCTAGGTGTGCACAGTGCCAAGGATAGTGATGATGAATCCGCCAGAATTACAGTCCCCACTCCGATGTGACTACTTTTCAGTGTTTGGAACCTGTCTGCTGGGATTTGCGCACATTCACCCACAAAAGCATTTGTGAGGTTGGTCACTGATGTTGGGCGATGAGGCCTACGTCTCAGTTGATCTTCCAGTGCATCCCAGTGGTGCAGCTCAGTTGAGTCATGTCCAAAACTGTCCAAAACTGTTGTCACAAAGTTGGTGGTACACTTTTGTTTTAAGTCCAACGGTATACAGTAACACTAGGATTTCATTAGTTTCCAATTATTTTAATAATCAATTAATTGTTTCAGTCATTTTTCAAGCAAAAATGTCAAACATTTCTTGGTCCCAGCTTTTTACATGTAAGGATCTAACTGAACCACAGCCACTTCATCAATAGACTATGGAATAGTCGATGAATAGGCTACGAATTGCTCACAGTCGTGTTAATTAGTCTATCCATTTCCGAAATGTCAAAAAACTCGTTTCTCCAGCACCACTCGAGGATTAATCAGTGTAAAATAAAATCGATCGAGCGTCTGTCAGTAACAGTAAAAGAAAATGCGGAGTGAATGCTGGAACTGTTTTACCACCACGAACTGCACATTGTGGTTAACGTTTCAGCCCGACGACCATCAGGATGATGATCATCTTCAGTCGACTTACCTTCTCTCATTTTCTGGTCTAGCTCGTCCAAAGTGGGCTCAATAAGTTCCCAGCCGTCTGGGGGCGGCTTTCGACTCCTCTTTACTTTCGGCATGTCGCTCTGTTTTGTACAAAATAGAACAAAAGCTCACGGTGTTTTCGTTTTGATTTGCGAATCTGTATCAGGCGCTACAATTCTACGTCATCGGAGGGGTCCATTTCACACTCTCGTCTCTCTAAAGCGTCACCACCCCAAATAAACACACTCCATTTATTGGTGTTTGATAACTTATTAAATATTCTGTTGTACCAACACCTTATATACGTTTATGTGAACAGTTTTTTAGTTAGTATTAAGATGTTTGCTGAGTTTAAATCAAAGTACATGTATTTCTGTCGTTCCTGGCATATTGCATCACTTTAGCACACTGGCAAATTGCCTTAAGGTAAACAACATATTTTAGGCTCTTGTATTTTATAATCCACGTAATTTAGTCCAGTAAGTGGTCAATATATTGGAATATGTGTATTTCTTAGTTTATAGTAAGAAAATTTGTTTAATAAATGCTCGAAATCCCCTGCATTGAAATTTTTTTAAAAAGGCAAATACTTGAACTACTCAGAGTATTGTGTTACTCATCCCGACTGTGAGTTTAGCCAGCTGTCAGTTCGTGTTCCTGCTTTAACACTTATGTTTTGTGTCAGTATTTCATGTCAGTGAGTTTATAATAAAGGGTTCGTTTGTCAAAATGCCCAGAGGAGGTAAGAATGGTCTTAAAAACTGCTACATTGTGTTGAAGTCAGTTGTTGTACATCTGTTAGCCTGCTGTTAGCCACCCAACAGCAGGCAGCGATCCAGTCGACTCGCCTCTGTTTATATGTTTTGGATGGTTGTTAAAACAGTAACCAGGCCAGGACAGTATGTTTATAAATGGCTCTGCCTCCTCTGACACATGTCTGTTCGCTGTTCTTCTCCCCTGTCGTACAACGTGTAAACATATATGTGTGTGTGGTGTCATTTTTCAACATGGTCATCGTTGCAGGTAGGAAAGGTGGCCACAAGGGTCGTGCGCGGACGTATACCAGTCCTGAGGAGATAGACGCCCAGATGAAGGCAGAGAAAGAGAGGAAAAAGGTTGGTGGAGTCTGTGTACATCCACCCACTCTTCATTAACGTGCCACACAGGGCCACACGTGTGTGTGTGTGTGTGTGTGTGTGTGTGTGTGTGTGTGTGTGTCTTTATCTGTATATATATATATAC
>JAJHUR010073488.1:0-15991 GCA_027495735.1 Lutjanus campechanus
GCCTGGGCCTCCTGAAGTCAACCACCATCTCTTTGGTCTTGGAGGCGTTGATGTGCAGGTGGTTGGACTGACACCAGGTGACAAAGCCTTGGATGAGGTTCCTGTACTCCTCCTCCCGACCATCCCTGATACACGCCACGATCCCAGTGTCGTCCGAGAACTTCTGCATGTGGCACGACTCTGAGTTGTATTTGAAGTCTGATGTGTACAGGGTGAACAGAACCGGAGAGAGCACAGTCCCCTGCAGAGCTCCGGTGCTGCTGACCACAGTCTCCGACGTGCAGCCTTCCAGCCGGACATACTGGGGTCTGTCAGTCAGATAGTCCGTAACCCACGACACAAGGTGTTGATCCACGCCCATTCCAGTTAGCTTGTCTCTCAGGAGCAGGGGTTGGATGGTGTTAAAGGCACTGGAGAAATCAAAGAACATGATTCTCACAGCACTGCTGCCCCTATCCAGGTGGGAGAGGGACCGGTGGAGAAGGTAGACAGTAGGTAGGTACGTAGATGGTACCAGGTACAATCCACGACTTTTGACAATGGAAAACCAAAAAAGAGCAAGTGGAGTTGAACCAAGTTGAGTCTGCTGAGCCGTACCATGCAGTGGAAACACAACTTTGTCTGTCCACTGTTTGCTGCTGGGCAGGTCATGTACACTGGGTGTATCAGAGCTTTTTCACTGACAATGGCTACTTCGTCCTGTGAATGATGCTGGTGGGAGGGAGGCAAAACAGTAAAGTTGTGCCCTCTGAAACCAAAACAATGAGCTGAAAAACACTATCATCATTTGAGCCATGTTCAATTGAAAAATATTTAACTTGCAAGCACAAATCTGGGCTCAAATCAAATGGGCTTGGGCTTGAGTCAGACTCAAGTCACAAATTAATAACGTTAGACTTGACAATATCAAGAAAGACTTGTATCTTGACTTTGACTTTAACACCAATGATTTGTAACTTCACTTGGACTTGAGCATTTTGACTTTAAAGTATTTGATACCTCCACCCAAGCCGAAACATTAAAAAGCCTGTTATTTAAAAAGTGTGAATTCACAAATCAATTTATTTCCCTTCAGTTCCTGAATCAGCTAACATGAATGCTTTTCATTCTCAGCAAGCCAACATGTAATTCCCCTTTGTTTGAACTAACAGCATCTAATCAAGTTTCAGGAGAGAACCATGAAGAGCTAACGTTACGTTACTGACCGCCATTTGGAAGAAATGATGATAAAGATAATTTTGGTTGCATACAAAAACTATGCAATGATCAACAAATGAATAGCAGTATGTAAAACAGACAGATCAATAATTACAGACAGAGATGCAAAAACCTAGATTAATATAGTGAGCAAGCTAATGCTTTGCTAGCGTACTGTTACATTATGACTTGTTTAGGACTCAGAACTCAAAGTTTAGGACTTGGGATTTGATGCGAAGACTTGAGATCTACTTGTGACTTGAAAAACAATGACTTGGTCCCACCTCTGCTTGTAAGTAAGTATTTTCACTTTGGGGTATCGCTATTTTCACTTTGCCCACATAGTCAGTCATTGTCAGTTCTAATGGCCTTTAAATATTCTGTTATTTCCCTGAAAAACAACAGAGTTCACCTCTGATAGATGCATTAGCCACCCTGATGACTAACAGAGCTTTTAGTGAACTAATGCATCTGTCAACAAGTAAGTCAAAATAACTGTTACTGAGGGATTTCACACATGCAACAAATGTGGGGCTTAAATACCTCAAATGCCCATGAAGAAACACAGGCTAACACAAACACTCACAGGGCTAGTACTAACAGTGGAGCAGACGCCTACAGCACTGTAGCATGAATGATCCTAATGCACATGCACACACACAATTACACAGCAATCCTCAGATCACTTAGTGTACATTTTGCAGATCTGCAGTCCGAGCGTGACTCCTAATGTTGTGGTCACGTCTTTGAAGCTCCATCTCGAAAGCTTTTTATTAATGACTCCTAACTGTTCCAGTGGAAGGAAACACCCAGGAAAGCCTCCACACCCCTGATCTTATCGCTCCTATTTTTTTCCCCAGACTTCCCATCAACAGCCAGTGCAGCTTGCATCATGTTCCTAAAAGCACAATAGCAGTTAGATGATTACAAAGTCTTTTTTTTTCTTCTTTTTTTTCTTTTTTAAAAGTGGACGTGCTTATTGTTGTTGCATTTTGCTTTCAGAGAAGGATCTGGATTAAATCCAGTCGTGACCCGTCAGTCAAGGGAGATTTGGAGCTAAGTGAATGGAGGCATAGTAAAAGTGCCCTGAAAGCAATTCCTGGGACGTTTGTGAATATCCGTCGTCATGGCTACAAGTGACTGAGTCAACTCAGTGGTTCCTGCAGGGCAACAATCTGGCCAAACTCCCTGACTTTAATCCAAAAGTCAAACACAACGCCAGCTGGACCAATGTGCCCATTTCTAGAGTAAATTAAACTGTCATTGCTCTCTAATGGAAAAAGGAACAAATGAATATTCATCATTTAAAACTCCCAGAGCAAGAAAAGACACAACTAAGATGGGTTCATTCAAGTTTCTTTTACATGTGCATGAATGCTTTTAAAATGAAGGATTTTAAATCATTTGACTTTTGTGCTGTCTTGTGACTGATCTTTATCATATTGCAAAGGGAGAAAAAGAGGAAATTAGAGGAGGTCACTTATTAGAAAGCAGATCTCCGCCTGGCAACAGATGGTGAAGCACCTACTGCAATGTCACCACAACTGCCAGATGCAACCAGTTGAGTTTTTTAAGATTCATAGAATAGCATAAGTGTTGTCACCGAGCGTTGTGGGGAATGGTGTCGAACTTAAAACTTTGATTTATTCATCTTGTTTTGTGCAGAACTGTAGTGGATCATATATATCGAGAATGCCGATGCTGCAGTTTAAGATGAAGTTTGACTTTTCTATGGACGACAAAGGCCAAAATATGGCCTGCAACAGACTAGGTAAGCCTTGTTTTTACCCTAGCAGTTGTTGATTATTTGCGCCCCCTGCCTATCGCATTATCCCCCCAGACGTATGTTTGGTCAAGAAAACAAGCCTTTTTGCTTGTGTTGAATGTTTATGCTAACTGATATGAAAATGTCTCAGATGAAGAATGAAAGCATTGACTATCATTAATGCGATGATTAATTCTTAGTAAGTCGACAGTTAATCCTCCAGATCTACTTTGTTTGAACCAATCCAACTGCATACAATCAAGTTGCAGGAGAGAATGTTACGTTACTTAGCTGAGCTGAGCTATCAAAGAAAACTTCATTTGCATCCACAAACAGCAAGGTGGTCATCAAAAATTGCAGAATGTAAATGTGTGGGTCAAAAAAATAGCAAAGACACAACAACTTTGCACTTTGTTCAAGATTTTAAGTTGCAGAAAGAACAGTAAACTGAGGCTAATATCAACTTTGTTAACAAGCTAATGCTTAGCTAACATAAGCTTCACAGCTAAGTAACTTTGTAAATGAATGAGGCTGAAAACTCACTGTTACATTATGACTTGTTTAAGTTGGGAAACCCAATATTTAGATCTTGAGATGTACTTCTTGAGACTGGCAAAACAATGATCCAATCCCGTCTCTGGGATTTTTGAGAAGTTTCTGTAAAGTGCTCAGATGAGAAAATGCTGGTTCAAATTAAGCTTTAAATTGAGCTGGCTTAGTCTGTAGCTTTGCAGTCATGGTCTGTGAAAGCTGACCAATAAAACGACTTGAACAACATTAGGTATAAAAGTGTCAATTGAAGTTAAACGAACAATATGTAAGTTCATTCAGACAACTCACGTTTAGAATGTTTATTCAGCAGCAGAACATGATTTGAGTTTGGCGTCTCGGCTCCAACTTAATCACTCCCCGCAGCTCAAGTTACATAGAGATAAGGGGAGTGATGAGCAAATTCTTGAACCCCCGTTGGAGTCTGCAGGTGGATGCTGGGGTGGTGGTGGGGTTAAAGAGCAGGCAGCAACGCTAGTGCGGGGCAACAACGCATAGGCAGGCAGAGGGAGAAATGGGAGGTTCAGCAGTTTAAATAGACTGCGAGATTGGAAGTGTGCGTTTGGCATGTAGTATTGAGAATGAGGTATGTCACGTGAGGTTGGCGGAGCAGCTCGACTTGACTGCCTGAACTAGCTCACAGACGTTGCCACATTTCTGCCGCTAGCCTAGGTGTCTCTCTCACATTAAAACAACAACAAAGGATGTAGTCTGATGACATAAGAAAGTGCTGGATCATAGGACTCAGTCTTCATGGTTAAACAACCACCATAACTGATGAAAATTTATCTGAGAGTTTTATTCATGTAATGTTTAGATGTGTTTGCCAACTTCCTTCCTCACTCTCTGATGTATCAGATGTATTCCAGAAGGATAGCAACTAGCAAATAGCTAGCAATGGCTAGCAGGAAACGCACCATTATCTTGACTATTACAGACTTCTCTGCGTTTGAACATTGTTGGAAATGTGGGATAATGTGAGTACACAACTAAACAAAATATAGAACACATGTCTAGCATTGTTAGACATTTTGATGCGGAAATGTTGCATAATATAGCTTTAACGCGA
This sequence comes from Lutjanus campechanus, assembly GCA_027495735.1. Taxonomy (NCBI): domain Eukaryota; kingdom Metazoa; phylum Chordata; class Actinopteri; order Lutjaniformes; family Lutjanidae; genus Lutjanus; species Lutjanus campechanus. Next base: position 4,581 of record JAJHUR010073488.1, read on the forward strand.
CTCATTCTCAGCAAGTCGACACTTTATCACCAGATTCTCTTTGTGTGAACCAGTCCAACAGCATTCAATCAAATTACAGGAGAGAACCTTGAAGTAATGGCGTTATGTCACTGAGCTCCAGTTGAAAACAATGATGCTAACATTTCATTAGCACACAAAGACTATGAGGTGGTCAACAAAAAATGAATTGCATTGTGCAGGTTGAAAAATTACAGACCAGGATGGAACAACTTCTGACTTCATTCAGCTTTGATGAGGTTGCAGAAGGAATGGTAAGTCAAGGCTAATATTAAAATAGTTTTCAATGCTTAGCTAACATTAGCTAACATTAGCTTACAAGCTCAGTAACTTTGTACATCAAAGAGGCTGGCGACTCATAGTTATTATGAATTATTTAGGATTTGAAATTCAAAGACTTGAGATTTGATTTGTGACTTGCCTGTCTTGACTTGACTTGCACTATTACTACTATTTCAGTGAAAACTTTAGGAGGAGGAGGACACGCTGACATGAAGACAGGCTGACTGTATGAATCTAAACAGGCCTTTCCCCTGATCAAACAACACGAGCGCTGATGTGACTTCACCCCGCGTCCTTGAGTCATGGACCATTTTAGGAGAGAATCAAAACCAAGGGGGGAACACATTGTCTCACAGCTTCCTTTGTTATTCAAAACGTCCCGGCAGCAGCAGCGTGTCCACAGCTCAGGGATTGGACCGGACTGGGTCTGCCCCTGGTTCCTCATGATAAGGGAGGCAGGGACAGTCGGGGGGGTGGGTGGGCAGTGCTCCTGGTCTGCTAACAGCTGAAACACTGAGGAGAGGACTGACTGACTGAGCACAATACAGCAGCAAGAGGGAGAGACAGAGACACACTGAGGGACAACGGTACAGCCAAGGAGACGCAGAAACACTCTTCCCCCTCAAATCCCCAACTCTGCACAGAGACCAGCAGCGGAGACAGACAAAAGCATTCTTGGCTTTCAGTTTAGGAGAAGAAGAAGAAGAAAAAGAACCTGAACAATACTTCGGGAGAGATCATTTACTTGAGATACAAATTCAAGCAGAAAGGCGTGACAGTACGGCGTCAGGCTCTGGTTTCTCATCACTGAAACGTCTCCAGATCCAAAGTGAAGGATTGTAGCGCAGCGCTGCATGAAGGATACATATCCATCTGGGAGAAGACACAAGAAGAAACAGGATGAGAGCGACTATCAGGATCACGTGGCTGCTGCTTTCTCTCAGTGAGTACAATTTAACGCATCTACACCTGGGATGGTTCACAGGGAGACCCGGTTAACATGAGTGCATGAGTCTGTGCTTTTATTTTGATGGGACATGATGTTTTCTTTCTGGTAGTTGTGCAGAATGCCTTTAAAATGCATTATAGGGTGTCTGTGGCTGTTTTGAGGAGTGAAAGTGTATTCGTGCAGAAGCATCACTTTCAGAACAGAGTGCACCACTGCTTTAAAGAGAGAAATGGCTGAGATGCAGCAACAGGTGTGTGAAGAAAAACCGTGAGAAAAATCAAGACTTTTTAAATCACAGATGTAAAAAAAGTGTTCAAATCTCAAAGTAAAAAGTAAAAGTGACAAAATAGCACACTGTAAAAATAAATGATTGCTTCAACTTTCAAAAGTTAGTGTCCAGGCTGCCTTAAAATCTTAAGGTGGCTGAATTTAAAAAGACAAGTTGAGGTAATTTCTTAATGATTAAAAACAAATAAACTGATCAATTCAAATAAACTTGATAAGAATTTAGTTTTACTTGAGAAAACATGTTCAGTAAGATGTTAAGTTGAACCAACATTACAAACAAATGTGATTTTCTCAGTTTGAGTTTCTGTCATGTTCTCTTCAAACTATAACAATAAGGCCTCATCAGAGTTTTAAATCTAAAACAATGCATGCTGGGAAGTCTACTAATATGCTTATCATGTCTCTTTAAAAACTTTGAAAGAACTTTTTAAGAACTCTGTGCAGTGTGTTTAATCAACTCACCATTTCAAGTTAAATAAATATAAGAAATTTTATGTTTGATTAACTTGAATAAATAAAACTTGTATATTTATGTTAAGTTCATGAGAAAAGATTAGTTGATTCCACTAAATACATGTGTGATTTTTTTTTATAGTGCAGTTGTGGAACGAGTACTGAAAATCTGTACTCAAGTACAAGTACTGTTACATCACTGAAATATTACTCGATTACAAGTGAAAGTGCTGGTGTTAGAAACATACTGAAGTAAAAGAACAAATTATTCATCTTAAAAACTACTCAGAGTATTAGTTACTTATTAACCGATGTTTAATACATTTACAATTAAAGGTGTTTCTGTTTCTCTAAATGTTCAGTCTAAATGACTCCAAACTGCTCAGTGATCACACTCACCTCTTCAAGTGTTGCAAATTTTTCTTCACAAATAGTTGAAAATGCTGACAATTGATTAATCATTTATAATTTATAAGATACAAAACACGTTTTTTCCTCACTTTCAATTTTGTCTGTTTTGTTTTGTCTTTTTTTCATCATTAAAAGTTTAAGTTTCCTCAGTCAACAAAAGGCTCCACCAGAGAAAAAACCATGTCGACTGTGGTGCAGTTATTGCCATTTATAGACTATTGATTAAATATTCATGAATACATTTTTAACTGGATAAATTCTCAATGGCGATTAATGGATTAATGACTAATCATACTGTACTCCAAACCTGCTGCTGCAGTGTTTAGTTTTTTGTTTCATTGGCCTGTTTGTGATCAGATCACCTGATTGGCAACAAAAATACAGATGAAATGTTTGGACATTAATTCAAATTGTACTCAGTACTCAGCTATGATATTAAAGATAACTAAGTGGATTACGTGGTGTAATGCATACTTACGTACTAGTTAAAGTACAAACTTGTTTATGTACCCCTCAAAGTACAAGTTCACACAAAAAAGCTATGTAATGACAGTAACATGAGTATTTGTAATTAGTTGCTTTCACCACTGTCACACAGTAAGCAGAAGTATATCAGTATAATGTGGCGACCTGAACGATTAACAGTAAAGGTGCTCATTGTGCAGAGAAGAAAGTGTGAAGATCATTTATTTAAGTTAGTAGTAATACAGCAAAACATTCTATGAGGCATCTATTTTTAAGTATATGCATTAATTTTGCAGCTGGTGGAGGTGAACCTCATTTAAATCACTTTTGTGCTGTTTGGTAATCTCAGTGGTGGAGTACATTTACTCAATTACTGTACTTCTCACTATATTTTGGAGGCTAATATTGAACGTTTTACTCGACTGTGTTGAGTTTTATACGTCTATATATTTTTAAATAGAACATTTTAATCTGAAAAGTAACTACTGCTGTGAAATGAATATAGTGGAGCATAAAGTACAATATTTCCTTTTAATTGTATAAATAAATCTAATTTTATATCAGAGTGGACATATGAAGGAGTGTAAAACTGAAATACTGAAGTAGCTCAGACTTGTTGAGTACTCGAGTAGGATAAATGTCATTATAGAAGCGAGTGGCTCCTGCCTGTTGTTTCATTGTATTGTTGGGCTGCAGGTGCATCAGAGTGTAAAGCAGCGTTTTCATGATGTAGCTGCTGGAGGAGGACTTTTGTTTGGTAGTTTAATCCAGTAGTCACTGGTTCCAGTTCTTTTGGGGGTGGTGGGCTGTCTGCTGAGGACCCCTCAGGACAAGAGTTACAAGCAGAGGTTTTTCTACTCACACTGAATCATCTGAAGGACTTTTAGAGCCCTTGAGAGGTGAATTTATGCAGTACTCCACAATACAAAAGGTAAAAGAAACCGTAAAATTACTATATTTTCTTTATATTTTTACTCCTCTGGTAACCTCCAAGTGACAAACCACTAGTTTGAACTATCAGCAACATGTCTGTTAACTATGGCTGTCAAATCATACAGTAGTAAAGTACAGGTAACTGTACTCAAGTAGCCTACTCTAGTAAATGTACTTAATTATATTCCACCACTGGATTGAGAGTAAATTTACCTAAACATAATTCACATTATTAATTAAGTGAAAATGTTGAAAATAAAGTAAAAAACAAAGCTGAAATATTGAGAATAAAGTCAAAACGTTTTTTTTTTTTTAAAGTTGAAATGTCGACAATAAAGTTGAAAATGAAGTCAAAATGTTGAAAATTAAGCAGAAATGTCCAGAATGAAGTCGAGATGTTGAAAATATAATCAACATGTCAAAAATAGTAAAGAGTGAAAATGTTGAAAATAAGGTTGAAATGTGAAAAAAAAAAAGTTGAAATGTCAACAATAAAGTCGAAACTTTGACAATGAAGTTAAAAATGAAGTCAAAATGTTGAAAAAGTCAAAATATCAACAATAAAGTCGAAATGTCAACTTTATTCTCAACATATCGACTTCAGTGTCGACTTTTAACTTTGTTTTTGATAGTTTGACTTAATTCTCGAAGTGCAAAATACCAAATAATGGTCCTTCTCTGCGTGATATTTTTCTGATGTGGATGTAGTAATATAAGAGTTAGTGCATCTCGTAGTGAATGAAGGCTGTTTAATGCGTAAAAGACAGACTTTTTATTCAGTTTGTGCTCAAATCAAAGGCTCTGAGGAGCAAAGAGAACATTAAAAAGCATCAGTTGATGCTTCGTGAGGGAGGGTGCCAAACTTGAGACACTCTGCAGCCATGCAGGGTTTCTGCCAGTCCAAGTCTTTTTGTCCTCTTCTTGTTTTTCGGCGCTTTAATTTGTGCACAAATTGAGAATCCTCTGCATTGAACAGCTCCCCTGCTTGTTTTCTCTGTGTTACTGTTGAGTTTGAGAAGCACACATTCCCACTGTTGCTGTGTGGACTGTATGAAATCTGTATGAAACATCTGCCCCTGCACCCCCCCCCCCCCCCCCCCCCCCCCCCCCCCCCCCACAGTTAAAGACTCCCCAATTCTCCCCTTCCTCCAAATGCACAGACACGCACAGAGAGTCCTCCAATGGCTGTGTGAGGACAGAAGGAGGCTGAATAATGAAGTGCACCCTGACCTCCCTCCCTGGCAGAGAGGCGACCAAAGTGTTTTTCTTTAATTATGCACCTGCCGCTCTCTCACCACTACTGTAGGTGGTTTCAGACGGGAGGCTTTTATTTTTTGAGCGTGTGAAAAAACACAGCCCCAAAAAAACCCCAGTCTGAAGGCTGTCAGCACTTTTTTTTCTAAAAATAAAAGCCCGACACATTTTTTGTGCGTGTGAACGTGCATCTGTGTCTGTGTGTTTAACACCTTGTTATCACAAACAGGGTGGAGGGCCTACACATGTAGAGGTGACAAAAGTACACACATTCTATACTCAAGTACAAGTACAGATACTTCTGTTAAAACAAAAGGACTGATCCAAAGTCTTTACTCAGGTACAAGTGAAAAAGTTCAGGCTCTGAAATGTACTCAAAGTGTAAAAGTAAAAAGTCGTCCTCTGAGGGACATTTCTAACAGCTGTTTCTGTGCAAAGCTAACTGAACCTCAGCTTTTCTCCACGCTCGAGTCTCCATCTCTGTCTGTTTTGTCTTGTTACATCATTTTAATCTTGTTGTGTTTGGTCTTTTATCTGTTTTTTGTCTTGTTACGTCTTGTTATGTTTTGTTCGTATTGTTACATCTTTCATGTTGTTTTTGTCACGTGCAGCTTTTTACATTGTTTTCATCTTGTTAGATCTTTAATCCCATTTTTGTCGCGTTAAGATGCTTTTGTCTTGTTACGTCTTTTATGTTGTTTTTGTCTTGTTACACCGTTTTTGTCTTGTTAAGTCTTTCATGCGGTTTTCATCTTGTTATGTCTTCTTCTATCGTGGTACGTTGTTTTCATCTTATTATGTCTTTCATGTTGTGTTCGTCTTCTTACATTGTTTTTATCTTGTTACGTCTTTAGCATTGTTTCCATCATGTTGCGTCTTCTTAAATCTTGCTACGTTGTTTTCATCTGTTACGTTTTTTACATGTTGTTGTCATATTGTTACGTCTGGAACACCTTGTTAGGTCTTCAAAGTCTTGTTACATCTTTTACGTTTTTTTTTTTTTTGTCTTGGTACGTCTTTTACATCTTGTTATGTCTTTTGCGTCTTGTTAGGTTTTTAAAATCTTGCTACATCTTTTACGTCTTTTTTGTCTTATGTCCTTTTCATCTTTCACATCTTGTTGCTTCTTTTTTGTCTTGTTATGTCCTTTGCATCTTTTATGTTTTGTTACATCGTTTTTTGTCTTTTACATTGTTTTAGTCTTTAAAGTCTTGTTACATTTTTAACGTCTTTTGTCTTGTTGCATCTTTTTTGTCTTGTTTCGTCGCTTTTGTATCATTAGATCTTTAAAGTCTTGTTACATCTTTTACATCTTTTTTGTCTTACGTCTTATTACATCTTGTTTGTCTTGTCTTGTCTTTTGCATCTTGTTACGTTGTTCTTTGTCTTGTTTCGACATTTTTCATCACATTATGTAAGTTGTGTGTGATATGCACTCATAGCTACATGAAGGAATCATCTATTCTATGTGTTGTATTGTTGTGTTGTTCCATCCATAGGCTGAAATTCTTTTTCGGGATTTATGCCTTTAATTGATAGGACAGCTGAAGATATGACAGGAGAGGTAGTGGGGGAATGACACACAGCTATGGGCCGTACGCGAGAGTCGAACCCACAGCCACTACAGAGGACTCAGCCTCCGTACATGGGCAAATTCTCTACCAAAAGAGCTATGCAATCACTGGTTGAAATCATTCTTGATGTTGGGAAGACAGTGTTGATTCCAAAGCCCACACTTGTGTTGTTGGCTTTTACAAAAGAAGTTGTGGGGAGGTTTTGCAGTCGTTGCCTCTGTGTTCTGGGGACAAAATGTCCGGTGCCATAGTGTAATTCTACGACTCTTCACAATGGTCATTGTTTAAATACAAGTTTAATCAGATCGGTCTTGAGCTTTCTGCAGGTAGCATGAACATGTGTTTCTGCTTCTACCTCTGATTGGCTGCTAGTTATCTGAAAGCTGATAGGCGAGATGACGTGATAATAACGTGTCACTCGCAAGCAACAAAAATATAGTCGTAAGCTCAGATCAAAGATTCTAAATTTGCAGCTGTGGTGTTTAAATAAATTATTTTGGCCCTGGACTTTAGGAAGACAGCAGTATCATCAGTTATCAGTCCTCTCCAGGACTTCCTAACCTCCACGCAGACCATCTGTTTTGAGCATTTGTGGGTTCACGACTTGTCCGTTTCCTACAAGATAACAGGCGGTCGGGGTTCCTGGCCCGTACGGACACCAGCGTCCCGGCCGGGGAGAGGCTGCCTGCTTGGCACACTCGTCTGTTGTCTGTGCTGTCTGGGGTACATGGGACAGAACAATGGATGGGAAAAATCTTTATCAACATCCCAGTTCCCAAGGAGGGTGTGGCGGCAGGAGACGGCCTTGAGCCACCCTCGCGCCCACTCAGCCGCCACAGGGAGGCTTTTCATCCAGCCGGAGAATAGATTTTATTTTTACGCCACAGACAGACAGAATTTTACCATTTTGAAGTTAATGTTCCAGCTTTAGGACCACAGGACTGTAGGAATTTAATTATGAACCATTTTCTAAGCATGCCGTCAGTTTTTAGAATAGATGTTTCTCATTTCAAGGCAGCCATTTAATTTCATTTTATTAATTTTAATTTTAGCCCATGACATGAAAATCAATGAGGCTTCACTGTCCCATCAACTTAGAATCCTGACCTGTGATTTCTAAGTCTAGATGCCTTTTAGTTCAAAATCAAGTTACACCAACGAACTCAAAACTCTATTGAAGTTTGTTGTCTTCAAGTTTCGTGCTTGAGAACATTTAGTCACTTTTGAAGTGTAATCAGGGACAATTCTGACATCATTAACAGGTTGGTGCATTCAAGGACCCTCCAATATCTGATATATAGTATTTCTTGTAAGGCAAGACAAACCTCACAGTATCTTTTCATGACATCCGTCTGCTTATTTTTGACAAATAGAAAAATCTCTTAAAGTTGCAGTAGCTTCAAAACAATTATGAGTTATTTAATCGCTGATTGTTATTCAAAGGTCATCAAAAACCAACACTTTAGGGTGGTGACACGACCTGAATCTGATGCTTTTGGTCCAGACTGACTTGGGTTTGGTCCAAGCCACCAACCCAGAGCATCGGTATTTGATGACCTGGGAAAGAGACTCAACATTCAAATATCTTTCTTCAGGGAATGTTCACTCCAGAGGATATCAAAATTAAACTGGTAGTTGACCAAATTTGCAAAGAAATTGTCATTTATTATTTATTTTCCTACTTTCAAAAACTTTAGAAATTGAATCATTTTACATCTCAAATTCCTGACTTCCCTCAAGGACCCCTGAAGGTGGGAGTCATCCTTTTTAGGCAGCGTGCGTGCCGTCCAGATGCAGCAGATCTTGTTTTTAAAAACCAGGCACGGCTGGCATGTGGACGCAGGTTGTTGGGTTTTTTTAACTTCAGGGAGGAACCTCGGCTCTCTGTAAAGCCGAGCGTTTCATCACTGTCCGATGCTCCAGATAAAGAGCCACTCGCCTTCACCTCTACTGTAACCTCGCACTCCCTCCCTCCACCCGGCATGCCACGCCGCACACCCAGGTGTCCATTAATCAGGCCTGCGGCTGGTACCGTCATGGACCTCCTCCTCCTCCTCCTCCTCCTCCTCCTTGCCCTCGTCCAGAGCCTCCTCATTCCTCTCCTCCCTTCATCTTTTCCTCCTCTCTTTCTCAGCACTCTTTTCATCTGCCTCATCACTTTGTGTGAACTCCCCTCACGTCTCAGGTTTTAGGAAAACACAAAACGGCTGCTGCTCCATTAGCTGTGAGCAAAGTGTGTGTGTGTGTGTGTGTGTGTGTGTGTGTGTGTGTGTGACACAAAACATGCCAACACACTGAGCCATTCCTAATTCTCTTGAAGGATTGTTTCGCCCAAAGTGCCAAAAAACTCTCAACACATTTTTTCTCTGACCTTTTGTGGTAGGTCCTATCTATCCATACACAAAGTTAAAGATTATTTTCCTCTGTTTATTCAGTATGTTAAGTTGCAGGTGTTTCTCAAAAGGTTTTTGATACCCACCCCCTCCACCATGGAATTTACTGCTTTTACTGCTTAAGTTTTTGTATCATTTCCCATGTCAATGCACAGGAACTTTAATCTTAATCAGTTGTCTATCAGGTATGTACAGTATACTTACTGTGAACTACACCTCTACTTTATTTTACACAGCAACATGGCAACTAACATGATTGTGCAGTAACTAGTTGATGTTTTGACATAATTAAGTAGTTTAGTAGCCGTGTTAATACAGTATTAACGTTAGCCTATCCATCATTGTCTCTAAAATATGTGTTGCTACGTTTAAGGGCTCATTGCATGGGTCAAACAGTCTTAGTGAAAAATCAAAAATGCAAATCCTTCAAAAACACACCAAGGCACACTGAAAAGTTTGTTTATTTTACATGGAAAAAGTAACTCGCACACCTATGCTGTGTTACACTAATGAGTTGAGTGGGAGAGTAGTTGTCAAGGCACACGCCCACTGGCCAGACACCAAGTGCATATATTAGAGTAGGAAAGTAGTTAAGTAGCACAGTTTGGAGTAGAAAAGTAGTAAGTGGCATATTTTAGAGTAGGAAAGTAGCTAAGTAGCATTTTTTAAAGTGGGAAAGTAGCTAAGTAGCATATTATAGGCTTGAAAAGTAGCTTAACATCCTATTTTAGAGTAGGAAAGCAGCTAAGAAGCATATATTAGAGTTGGAAGGTAGTTAAATAGCATAGTTTGGAGTAGAAAAATAGTTAAGGAGCATATTTTAGAAAGTACTCAAGTAGTATATTTTAGAGTAGGACAGTAGCCAAGTAGCATAGTGGAGAAAAGTAGCCAAGGAGCATGTATTAGAGTTGTAAAGTAGTTTAGAATAGGAACGTAGCTAAGCAGCATATTTTGGGTTGACAAGTAGCCAAGTAGCTTATTTTATAGTACAGAAGTAGCCATGCTTGTGTGTATCCACCAATGAGAAAAACTTGATAGCTGACACACTATTTATGATTTAACCATTCTTTATGCTTTATGAATATATCGTTTAGAATAGATAGAAAGAGTTAGAAAGATTTAGTATTTCTGATATTGTTGACATGGCTGCACAGGTGTAATGGTTGCAGAGAAGAGTGGGGTTAGACTTAGAATCTGACATCAGATGAAGAGAACCCAGACTGTCTCTATGTGATCGCACTAACTGAGGAACATGTCAGACCTCATTTATGGAACTGACCGGTAGTCCAGTTTGTTCAGGCTATGTGGACGTGTGAACAGGATAAGCTAAAGCTGGAGACAAACAAACATTTGTGTAAAATGCAATGTACGAGTTTGCCCTTTTTAATGTGTCAGACATGAGAAATAAACTAATCTTAAAGAATAAAGTATAAGTTCTAGTGATCCATACATCACCTGCTACCCTGTTGCTCAGTTCAGCTCTGCTCACCAGTGGAGGAGTGTCTAAGCTTGTGTGTGTAATAAGGGGGGGCACGGAGCACTAACATTGAACTTTTACCATTAGCGCACCCCACAGCTCGTATAAACACACATACCAGTCTGGTTTCCAAGGATGGGGAGTGTGTTGTTTGTGAATAATGTGTACAAGGGAGTGTTATTTTGTGTGTGTGTGTGTGTGTGTGTGTGTGGTCAGTCATTTCCATGCGGCCGTTAGATTTACTGCATCTCACACCCCTCTTCACTTTCTCTGCTCTCACCCCCCCTCCCTTTCACTTGTCTCTCTTTTATTCCCGCCGAGTGTTTTTACATTCACAGCTCCTCACCTCCCTTCACTGCAGCACACAATGTAAAGCAAAGACCCGTCCCTTCCCATTCCTCACCCCCTCCGACCCCCCTCGGTCTCAGGGGGCTGAATTACCTCTCTCAATGGGACAAGGATGGGGGCAGCTGAGCCCTAAAAGGCCCTGTCTGCAGCAGGGGTCTGCAGTGAGGGAGTAGCCCATGCTTGCATGGCCGCACGTGGGGCCAGAGGGGCCTTTGTGTGGGCTGTCACCAAGCTAACGGGGCAGCTTTGTCCCGCCGGGGCTTTGGAGCGACAGCTACATTTATTTATTTACTCTCCTCCGTTTGGCGTGCACAGTGCATGTTCACGCTCAGACGCACATCAATCCGGGGTTACAGTCAGGGCCTGGCAAGCCAGGCGGATAACTGGCTGGATAACTGGCACACACACACACACACACACACACACACACACAGAGTTGTGTTTTCATCACTTCAGAGGACATTACATTGACTTGCACTCAATTTTGAGTTGTCTTAACTTTTTCGTAGACCTACAACAATCATAAATTAAAACGTTAAGTCACAGGGAGCCACTGGAGAGGAGCT